>PVLA01015319.1:6825-25953 GCA_004027455.1 Hydrochoerus hydrochaeris | reverse complement strand
GTCAGTCAATGCAGGCTGAGTGTGAGAAGCCAACACAGCACCTCTGCAGAGGCTGTTCCTCTAGCTCCAGGCGCTGCATGCCAGCTAGGAATGTTTTAAATTACTCTTATTTTCCATTAGTCCTGCGGTTCTCCTTCTCTGACTGCACCTAACAAAAAGCCTAAGGGGAAAGGGCTCAGGAAGTGGCTTTCACTGCTATCTGAGGTAACTAATGACACTTAAAACTGGGCTGTGAGCACATTAAGGTGAACCTGACAGGTGACATTGTCATGGGCAAGTTGACACTAGACAACTCCATGCATATTTTGAATGTTTCATTTTGGACTCAATATGCTAGACAAAATACACTACAAAAGACGCCTTATGCCTGACACACAACTGACACCTTATTCCAAGTAAGACAGAGGGTTTTTCTCAGAACTTAATCTTCTGATCCAGACCACAGATGGAGCAGCCGCCGTGTCCTTCTGTCTGGGATCCGCAGGTGCGAGTCTCAGCTGGGCTCCTGCGGCAGGGCCTGGCTCTCAGGGAGCTCCTGGGTTTTTGTTCAGCTTTTACTATCACCTCAAACACTGTGAGTTCCCAAAGAGCGCAGAAATATTTTCCAGTGTCTTCCATCTGTAAGGCTGTGATGACGAGATTCATGGCGTTAGTTGCTTTTCTGATAGAATAGCGACCACTCTTTCCACCGGCAGCTGAAGAACCCTGACGAATAAGGAAAATCATCTCTCCGCTCAAATGTTGCTTGTACCAAAAAATATAGAACGAGCTCCAGCTCGTCTCATAGGAACAGCCCAGCGTGACTGTTTCCCTTTCTCGCTTGGTCACAGGCGTCTGGTCTTGGGTTACTTTCTGGGCCGCAGTGAGTCCTGAGGGAACAATCAGAAAACAGAGCTGAGCCTCCATGTGATGAATACAGTGTTGTGAGACTTAGGCTAATTAGGACACAAGGACAAGTCACACTAAAGGCAGTGAGCTCTCTCTTCTCCCACCCGGCTCTCCTACTCTCCCCGTGGGAAGCACCGTGTGTACCAGAGAAGATGCAGAGGACGGACGCCCACAGCAGGCTGGAGAGCAGCATGTGGCCGTGTCCCCTGCACAGGGCTCTTCTGCCCCCGGCTCAGGGTTCAGGGTCTCTGAGTTCTGCCAACATATGTGTAAATACTTCCTGGGTTTTTATGCTGCTCCCCCAAATAGGAAATGGGGTTCTTAGGTTTGTAGACCAGGTGGGAATAAATGCGGCTCACCCCACTGCTCCTCTGCTTGTCTCTATCAAAGGCGGGGCCTGAGCAAAGTTCCCAGTGCTGTGGTTTGAGCTGAGGAGGCCGCAGACTGAGCTGGTGATGCGCATTGCTATTGTCTGGCAGAACAATTCGGGGGACGCGTGTATAGCAGAATTGATTATGAGCCACTCTCTTTCCCTCTGATCTACTTACTGGTCACTAATTTAACAATATTTACTCAGTCCCCAATAGGTCCTTTTATTCCCTATGAAAGGAAATTGTACACAAAACCATTAATACACTTCTTCCTTATTCAGTTTTATGGCGTTTGTGTTTCATAGTTTATAAAACTAAATAAAGTAATTAATAAATGTCAATCCTTATGTATTTCAAAAGCTATTATTTTTTATTTTTTTCTAAAAACATGTCAAGAATAAGCTATTAGTCTTTTTTAAAAAGTGATTGAGTTCTACCTACTAAATTCTGGAGGCTGAGGTCATTTAGCGCTGTTGGTTTTGCAGAAAGAATCACTCTTACATGAGCAATGCACTAGAATTGTCCTGATAAAACATTTTCTCATCCATTGATCAAAAGTGCTGAGGCTCACTGATAAACTCTGTATTTTTATTTAGTGGAAGCTGAAAGCCTTTAAGGGCATATGAATGGCACCGAAAGTAGTGGCTGATTTTCTGCTCTGCTATGTAATTGTGTGGAAAATAAATGTTTTCTTTGATTATTGGTTCAACTTATGACTTAATATAAAGTGAACAAAAGACAAACAGAGAACTAGAAATCATCCAGAGTCTCTAAAATATTTCCAGCTCTTGACATAATTTTCAATAACAGATCCATGGTGCAGGGAGAAAGTGTAAGGAGTTGAGAAATCTTTTTGTCCGCCTCCACCTCTGGGCCCTGCTCTGCAGCTACTGTTTCCTCTGCAGGTGGAGCCCGCGGGTGCCCACAGCGCCCCGGGAGCAGCGCTGTGGCAGTTTCCCTCCTGTAGAAAGGCTGTGCCCTGCTCCTGAGGCTCCAGGTGCAGGGCCCCCGGGGGTTGCAGCAGTGGCCTCTCAGGCCTGGCATTGGCTGGGTTAGATTTGCATGTCCTGTGGTGTCCAGCTGATGACATTAGTCCTTCTCAAAGGCCGCGCTGCCCTTCCTCATCATTTGAGTAACAAGTGACACCATCTAGGAGAGGAGAAAGCTTAACGTGTAAGGAAGTATTCAAAGGAACTAAAGCACCGAGTCTCTCCAAGCTTATTAAGTCACCCTGCGAGGCCCTTTCTGAACCTGAACACAGTGAATCCCAGCTGTGTGTGCAGGTGCTCACTGAAGTTTTCCTTGTTCTCTTGCCTCCAATCTGACCCTAATGCTAAACATGCTGCGCAGTCCCTGGCTTCCCGGCAGAGACACACCAGGAGACCCTGTGTCCTTGCTTTGCGCTCCCCTCACCCCAGGCACTGAAGCCCTCACAGTCACAGAGCATCTGCTCAGAAAGAGGAGACTGGAGCAGCTTCTCACTTGGACACCTTCCAGCTGTGCACGGCCTGCCCACGGCGGCCGCAAAGTCCAGCTTATGAGCTGCTTCTGCGGAGCTTCCCCAGCAGGCCCGGGAGGGGACAGGGCCCCGCTGTCCTGTGCTCAGCTCTCTCGCTGCCCTGAGTGCGCACAGGTGTCGGAGCGGTTCTCTGATTCCCGCTCTCGCTTTCAGGAAGACAAACTTCTCCCCAAATGCAGTTTTTTTCAATAAAAAACATGAAAACTTTTGATAATATCAATGTTTTCAAAAGAATTCCCACTTTGGAGCTTGAATGAATGAAGATTCTCCTCCACCTTAACCTTGAAAATGTATCTGGTGAGGGAATTTATGTCAAATTTCCAAATTTCAAAAATGTCTTTGCATGTGAGTTAAATCTAAAGAAACCCGAATGGGACTAACTGGGTTATTCCACGACCATCTGCCTTCAGATTTCTCCTGCTCCCTTTGTAAACCCTTTGAAGCGACATTCCATGGGCAGCCACATAATCACTGCCAGGTTCCCGGGTTCTCAGTTTCCCGCCTCCTCCATCCCTGGAGATGCCTTAACCTGAGGCTGCCCTCAGCAGGGAGACTGGGTTTTGTTTGGTACTTGGCTGTGTCAGTCCACTGGGAGATGCTCCAGTCAGATATAAACACTATTCTAAATTTCTGATTTAACTTTTCAAACAGAAAAGGGATAAAAATGTGAGAGCCAGAGGTAGCTCATGGCCTGGTGTCTTGTGGGTGTGTATTGCTAAGAACCACGTGATCTGATTTTCTTCTCTCACTTTCTCTTTTCCTGTAGTAAAAATTGTGTGTTGTAGGCTGTGGGAGGCAGAGCCTGGAGTGTATACCGCGTGTTGAGTACCGTGTACCTGCTTGGTGCCTTTTCTGTTGTTTTGCTGGTTTGCTTTTTGAGACAGAGCCCCCTGCGTGGCCCAGGCTGACCGGGACTCCTGCTCTCAGCCCATCTCCTGCTCAGCACCCTGAGCAGCCGGGAGTGTGTGACCCCTCTGCGCCCCCAACTGCACACCCTTTAACTCAGTAAGAAATCAGAGATTCTCTCCTGGAATGTCTGTGGTGTGGCAGGAATGTGCTTCGCAGAGCACTGCAAGGAGCAGTTTCTTTCTCCATTCTGTGGATCAGTGGAGATCGTAAGTCTACTTGCTGCTATTTATTTAAAAATTATTTCAAGTGTGTTATACAATTATCACATTTAAACGTATAGGAAATTATATGGCAGAAAACTTAGCAGCCAGAAAGAAAGTAATTGTGTTGTTTTAATCGGATGTAGTTTGTATTCTGAGGTTTCTCATCAGTGGTGTCATACAGCTTGTACCATTCTGATATTTTTTTTTTTATACTCAACAGTGTGTGTTTAGGATTGATCTATGCATGTGGAATCATTCATTTGTTAAAAATATCTATGCACTTTACTGTAGGAAAAAACTATGCTTCCGATTACACTTATTATTATTTTTAAAATAATGCTGCATCTTTGTAAACACTTTCTTGTTCATATATTTAAAATTTAAATATAGATACCAAGAATTGGAGTGGTTAATTTTCACATGTATATATTTTTAACCAGTTTAAGGAAACTATTATAGTCTCTTAAATGATTATATAAATGGTTCTCTCTCTGTATGGTTTTCTTTCCAATCTGAAAATATGTAACAGTTCTATCTCCCTATATTTTTCTCACAGTCAGTGTAAGCAGACTTTGATTTTGGTTGTCAACTAGAAATAATTTAACAGTCTTTTACTTTAATTTTTTTGATAGCTGTAGACAGTGTTCTATGTGTTTACTAACCCTTTCCATATCTTATTCCTGAGCTGAGTTTTACACACTTACCCGCTTTTATTTTGGATTGTTTTCTTATTTCCTTATTGCACTTTCTTCTTTAACTTTAGTGTTTTCAGATGTATGTTGCTTAATTTTGTCATGAGGAACATATGCCAATTAAAACACACTGTTTTATTAAAAATTTCTAGAGATTTATTTTTATAATTATCTAATAAATGGTTATACATCTATTTAGATTTATATTTGTTATTGAATTATTTTGGATGATATATATTTTTTCTATGAATTCATTTGTTTTCCTAAGAACTTTAAATTTTATCAGCACTATTTATATGCAATTTGCTCTTGACAATTTTTTATTGCTACTTGAGATACATCTACATTTAGCCTTTTATCTCTATTTTTGCTGGTTTCTGTTTATTGCTTAAGAAATTACAGCAACCACAGTGGCATAATGCAACATGGTTTTTGTGTTACAATTCTGGGAGTCACAAATTCACAGTTAGTTTCACTGATGTAACCAAGAAGCCAATACGTCTGCTTCCTTGTGGTGTTTATAGGGAATCAGCTGTTTTGTTGTCTTTTTAGATTTTAGAGATTTTCCTAATTTCTATGTCATGCCACATTTTTCATTCACACTCTGCTGACAGTCTTATGATTTAATTTGTTCCTCCCAAACAATCCAGGACAATCATTCTATCCAAAGACCTTTATATTCATCTCATCTGCAGAATCTTTTCCCCATAAGCCATTCTGGTGAATTGTGCCCCTCAAATACATATGATGAAGTTCAAATTTCTCATATTTTCAAATATGAAAACCTTTGGATCCATGGTCATCGTGGATAGATTTAGTTAGGGTTAGGGTTGGGGTAGGTGAGGCTCCTGTCCAGTATGACTGGACTTATAAAATGAACATCACTCTGAACCAGGATGTAAAGAGAAACCCCCCCCAAACTCCCCGCTGCCTGGCCCTGTAGCTGTAGCTTCCTGTTCTGGTGAGATAAGTGGGCAGCTGTGTCCTGCAGACAGAGATTACATCGTCTTGGTCTTGCGGGACGCATAAGGCTCTGTCTTCTTTCTAGTCTAAGTTGTTAATGGCCTTGTCCTGCTTCTGTACCCCACCTCCAGTGTCTAAAGATGAACCCACAGCCACACGTATAAAACTAGAACCTTTGCTTTGTCCTAACACCCAGCACTTTGGGTCTGAGGTCGGACAAGCATCCAGCACCCTGGAGATCAGTCCTCCTCCTCACCATCAGGCTCTTGGACCTCTTGGCATCTGCAGGAATATGAAGAGACAAAAGCACACAGAGGGGAGATGGAAAGAAGCCACAGGGAGGATGGATCATCTTCCCGTCTCTGACTGTCAGAGCTGGAAGATGGGTTGGAACACATCTTCCCAAATTCTTTCAGAGAGGGACAAGCCTGGGGCATCCAGATGGTGATACAATAAACTTTGTTACTGTTACTCATCCACTCTGTGACGTTTTCTCTGACAGCCCAGGAAACTAAGACACCATCTAAGCTACATATTGCCAGATGCTGTGCGTATGACATGGGTACAGTTAGTGGCAATTATTCAGGCTACTACATTATGTAATAATAGCAATTTTTGCTCAATCAAAATTTCTGTCTATTTTTTCATATCTAGTGCTTCAGTTCTCATTTTATTGTATTTTGTTCCTATCTGTTAAATTTCTATAGTTATCTTTACTTTTATTGAAGTATAAACGGTGCAGTAAACTAAATGTTAAAAGAATAGAGCGAGGAAAGCAGAGTCTCCAGTATTTCTGGTGACACGGACTCACCTTCAGCTAAACTGCTGTCCTGTGCCATCCCTGCTCTCTCACGCTCTGACCACTGTCGCGCAGTCTGTCTGCTGCTGCTCTTCAGTGAGAGAAATGGCCTGAGAGGTGTTTGGGATGCTGGGATTCCCTGCCCGTCAGTGCCCAGGAGAGGGTTCATCTCAGTGGACACTGCCTGTCTCTACCAAGGACTGTCTTGCTGAGTGAGAGCCACTCACTGAGGAGTGATGGAGGCTGGGAGCCTTTACAGCTGTGGGCCTGTGTAACCTGATCTGCAAAAATCAGTGTGTTCGGGCCACACAATTTCCCTGCAGAAACTAGTGAGAGCACTGTCTCCTCCTCTGTGTGAGGTCACAGGCAGCACATTATTCTTCCCCTCCTTTTCTTGGTTTTTTTTTCTTTCCTTCAGAACATATTATTGATGAAACTGAAAACTCACCAGCTTATCAGGGAGACAGTGAGCATCTCCACCTTCCTATGCCGCAGCTGTGAATAAATACACTATTACTTTGGATATTAGGGACAATGGCATGAAGATAAAACTATATGTCAGTATAAACCACTGCATTCATCATGAGGTTTTCTGCTCTTAGCATCAGGAATCACCTGCCTGACCAAGGATCCACTCTGACAGCGTGTTTCTCTCTCACTGTGACAGTGTCTGTGGGAGGCACGTTTACCCCTTGTTCTCCTGCAATTTTCTTAGCTTTGGTTTGGGTGATTTTACACTATAACAGCACCCGTGGTGGTTGATAGACAACAACTATGTTAGCCAAGTTCCCGGCCCCTAGACCATGAAACCGAGGCAGACACCGGCAGCCAGGCCCCTCTGCAGGGCTCAGAGTGTGTGCTCAGCTCCCCCTGCGGTTCCTGTCACTGTGTCACTCAGCGCACAGTAGTACAGGGCCGAGTCTGTCGCCTGCACTGAGGCTTTATTCAAGTGGAAGGAGCCGGTTTCTTTGTCATATGTGGCTTCAAAGCCTTTGCTGCTTCCCTTCCCTTGTCTTTTGTGGCTTTCAGGAGGAGCTGTGGACCTTCTCCGGGGTACTGCACACACCAGGATAGGCCCGGGGACCCTGTGGCTTCATAGGAGCAGGTCACAGTCAGGGCGGTTCTTTCGGAGAGGGTCACTGGGCCTTGGGTCCGGGCACTGAGTCCTCCTCAGTCTCTGGAGCCCTCGCATCGGCCTCTCCGCGTGAGAACAGTTCACTCCTACAGGGAGAGGAGGGCTGTGAGCTCGGAGCAGGAAGGGCTGCGCCGGCCAGAGAGCTGCGCCCCCTGGCGGGCAGAGCGGCACACTCAGGGGACACTGACTCACCCTCCTCTGAAAGTCAGCGCTGGGTCTTCATTTGTCATGTTTTTTAAGACACCAGTTATCATTCCGAAAACGGTTAGCAATTTTTAAAATGTCAGTGTTTTTCACAAACATATTTACCATGCAAATCATCATTTTTGGAAATTCTATGCCATGATAACAGTAAGAATTTACATTTTCTTAGCCATTTTGACTGCAAGGTAACCCATTGAAACAATAATAAAAGGTGAATATTCACATTTTTAAAAATTATTAATTAAAAAACACATTGACAAAATACTTTCTGTTACTTCAGACACTTTTTTTTTTTGAGACAGTGGTTCATTGTACAGTTCAGGCTGGCCTTGAGCTCCCGCTGTAACACAGACTGGCCTTGAACTCACAGTGATCCTCCTGCCTCCCCTCCAGAGTGCGGGGATTATAGGCGTGTACCGCATAGTTTGGCCACTTCACACACAAACAAGTTTTACTATAAAATTGGAAGACTATCAATGTCCATTTATTCGTGTACCAATGACGGTCAGTGAAAGACTTCAGCTACTTGCCACTGGGCTCGTTCTGCATCTAGAACAATATTAGAAACCTGGCAGGCAGGAAACAAGCGTTTGCTGATATATAAGTGAGTAAATAAATAAATGGTATTTAGTTAAGGAAATTACATTGCTTGAATTGTCATGTTGGTCACATTTAAAACATCAATTACAAGAGAAAAAGTAAAAGATTTTTTTTATTTAAAGAGAAAAAAACAGAAAAATGATAGAAATATAGAATTTCAAAAAAAGATAAACAGTAAGAAATCAATAGTTGATAAAATATGAAGCACTGAGACTGCAAACAGATCTGTTCAACAATCCAACAAGAACTTAGAAATATGGTTATCAATCTTACGCACTTAAATATACATGCAGTTATACCTTTTATAGCACTTCCTATTTCCTCTTTTAATAAAACATTTTAAGGAGGAAAGAAAATTTTATCTTAAATATAAATGTTAATGAAAAATAAAATCATGATTTTCAGAGATATTGCTCAGTGACACGTCATTTGACTATCAGACATGAGACCTTTGGTTCAATCCCAGAACTGCCAAAAAGGTTTGAGAAATATGACTTAAAATTGAGGAAATGTACTCAATATTTATGATTCCTATAGATGTTTAATGATTGTAAAAAGCTGTACAATTTGGATAATTTCCGCATGGGGAGAGTTTAATGCGGTGTTTAAGCTTTTCTCTGCTTGTACTCGCTCTTGTCTTTCAAAGCCGAGTCACGCTGTCCACATGGCTGCACTTCATTTCCACTAACCTCCTTTTCCTTGCAGTTCTGAGTACGAAAGTGAATTTGCACCCTAAAGGGAGGTCTGATATTGGTGAATATAGAACATAGAGAGCATGCAGTTATTCTATCAGTGTAGAAAAGAGGTATTACAGAAAGAGGAGCTCACATACATGTACAATTTATTTTCAACAGAACAGAACAATCCAATGGGGGAAGAAGTGCTGCTTAGAGGTGATGCGGAGTGAACTAGATCCATCAGCTGAGACAGCCTGACTAAGCCAGCTCTCCAGTACTTCTGACCTCCATTCTATTATGTCATGCCGAGCACTGACAAAGAAAGTTATTTGTGAAAGGGGCACAGGTTTTTGATATTGGGGTTTTTTATTTTTGCATAATTCAAATTATGCTCCTATTAAAAATGTACCCGTATTTACCCAGCTGTAGTGGTACATGCCTGCAATACCCGTGCGGGGAGGCTGAGCAGGGGCATCACCACAAGTCTGAAGTCAGCCTGGGCTATGGAGTGAGCACAACGCTGCCTGAACAACGCAGAGAGATGCGTCTCAAAATAAATCAGTAGATAAATAGATACATAAATAAATAAATGTATGTTAAAATGTACCTGTGTCTACAAATGTAAGTCAAAATGTATGAAGGCAGAGGACACAAAAGCTCATTCTTGACATTATGAGAGCAGTAGTATCTTAGGTTTACATCACAGTTTTCCATTAGTGAGGTTTCCACTGCTGAAACAAAATGCACTTTAAAAAGAGGAAAGATTTTGTCCCAGTTTTGTGGGTTTCAGGTGGTGACCACTTAGCCTGTTGCTGCTGGCTTGGAATGAGGCTGGGAGTGCACAGGGGAGGGAGCTGCTTATCTCTAGGAGTCAGGAAGCAAACACAGAAAGAGGGAAAGGCAGCCTCCCCAGTCCCCACAGGGGCACAGCCCAGGTGGCCCCAGGCCTCCCACCAGCCCTCAGCTCCCTAGAGCACCAAGTTGGGGACTGAGACGAACACATGGGCCTTCGGAGGCCATTGCGAGTTCAAACTGAAGCAAGCAGACCTAAGTAAGTGAAAAATTATGCCATGTAAGCAACTCGTAGAAATAGCAGCACAAGAGAGCTAGAGTGGCTGTACTGTTTGTGCTGTACACAAAATGCAATTCAAGCCAAAACATTTCCGTGACTAAAAGGGGCTGTTTATTACAATAAAAATGAAGCGACCTTAGGGCTGGGAGTGTAGCACCGTGGTGCAGTGTGTGCCTAGCACACTAAAGGCACTGGATTGCATCCCCAGAACTACAAAATAAAGAACAAATCCTTAAAAAATATGAGTTATAAATATGTGCATGAAACAACAGGCAAAAATGCACAAAACTAAAACAGAGGGCCTGTCAGGGAGAAGCAGACATTGCATCTGTGACAGACGCTTCAGTATCTCATCCTCCATAATAGGTAGGGCAGCAACAGTAACAGCAAAGAAACAGAAGACTTGATCAGCTCTGTAAAGAAAGGGGACACTACAGCCACCCTCCAGCAGAATACACATGCTCCCAAGATTCAGGGGACCCTCTCCAAAACAGACCATGCCACAGGCCACAAGGCAAGGTTCAAGAACATGAAAGAGGCTTAAGTCAGTGAAGCATGTTTGTCAACATTCTTCCTTACATTTATTTATCATGTGTGAACATTCAGTAAATTTCCTATTTTCTCTGCTCCCTGGTAGAAGGAACAAGCAACACAATATCTGGCCATTGCCTGCAGAGTCATACGCTGGTGAGGCAGAATGGAAAGCGCATGAGACACCCAGCTTAACTACATAATCATCAGTAATAACATCTTAATCTGAATGCTTCCTTTTCTTTTAGTTCCTTTTACCCCATGTTGTTTTGGAGTCCAGCATTCTGGAGCTAAATATACACTTTGATTTAATCTTCTTATAGGCTGTCTACCCACTGCAAGTTGGAAAATTATATTTCAGAAGAAATGGAGTCAAAGACCAAAGCTCCACATCTATGTGATACAGAATTATCTGCAGGCGCAGCTCTGCCAGTGTAGGTAAGTTACACAAAGCTGTGAAGACACTGCTGCGGTGGCCCGGTGATGCCCCCGTGGCTGGCGCGGGGCTGAGCCCAGCTGAGGGTTTGTGCACCAGCTGCGGGCGCCTGGGGAGCGCTGTGGGCAGCAGCACAGAGATAAGAGGCTGAGTCTGTGAGCCGGGAAGAGGAGATGGACAGTGGGCTGTGGCGTTCTCTAGGGACTGTCGTGGCCTTTAGTCTTCCACTCTGCTTTGTCCCTGAAGGAACATAGAACAGGGTGACCAGGTGGCCCCAGGGATCTTGGCGAAACCACTGCACACTGGTCACTGCAGTAGAAAAATTGCACGACAGAGTGGAGCCGATTCCCACGTGGAGGCTCTGGGCTGGAGGACTCTGCTCCACCTCCTTCCCTCTCACACCTGAGTAGGAAAGGAGAACTGGTCACACGTAATGTCACTGCAGCATCTACACAGCCCTGAAAATGCCTCCATGGATCACAAGAAGGATGAAGGATGAAACATCTTCAAGATTTGTGACTCCTTCCCCACCCCCTCCACCGGAAATGAAAACATCCTTTAAATTCCCCAAACTTGAAACAGTTCCACTCACAGAGCTGGGTGCACAGAAACCCCAGCAGGGAGCTCAGGATCCTCTTCATGATCCTTCGTGACCTGGGTGCATCAGTCAGAGGCACTTAGTCAACTCAGGGGCACTGGGGTCAGTTCCTGGTTCTGGGACTGCTCCTGCTCCTGCAGCCAATTGGCTCTGCTGAAGAACCTGCCCAGGCCGGGACACTGTGGGTCCTCCACAGCCTCTGTGCAGGAAGCCCCTCCCGCACTCAGACCTTGGAGAATCTGTGGAGCCTTATGGGGAGAGAGAGAGAGCTTATTTCCCTTAATCTTGGAGTTGTAAGGAGTGTGAGGAGGAAAGGGAAGAGCTCCTCCAAAGAAGAACTGTCAAAAGTACTAATCAGAGACTTACAGAAAGAAGATTCATATATCCATACACACATGAATCCCAAAAAGTAGTGCCCAATCTCTGCCGGCATATGAGTTAGGTTAGGTGAAAGTCATTTCAGTTGTACAAAATAAGTTTTGAGGACTTAAATCATATAAAACATCTCCAATCCAGTTCACTGTTCTCATTTTAGAAGGCAGAGTTAGTTATTAAATGAAAGACACATGGAACTTAATGCAGTTTTTAGATGGAAAGAAAGACTTTCTTTGTCTTCACGCACAGTCTTTCTCTCTTCCCTATTGTTATGAGTCCTCATCTCCATGTTCAAAGAAATTTGTCAGCTATAGAGAGGGAAAACTTTTGAAGATTTTTTTGTTTTTGTTTTTGTTTTGTAATCTACATACTAGCCATTTCCACTTTCTGCCAGAGCACCCTGCAGGGACCAAACAGCTAAGAAGAAGCTTAGTGAACAGTTCATATCTCCCACCTTTCCTGGGTTGAATTTCAAAGCTTTTTGATCATGTGCAAAGGAGGACTTAAAATTTAAAAGTCTTAAACTTGTAAGATAGGCTTTATAAAAGGAAGAATGCAAGACTGTGACTTATGAAGAAATGAATGAGAAATAAGATCACAAGACATTACAAATTTTGAACAACAAATACCACAAACATATTAGAAGTCAGAAAATTCCATACTGTATTGTGTATTTTCTTGAAATCTTCCTATATTAGTTTTTGTTTCTGTACTTTCTGGCTTCCTCCATTTTTCCAGGACAGAGGATTGAATTGATAATTCTTAACTGACTCTCCATATGACCACTCTTTTGTAATATTTCTAGGGGAATAAAAATATAATGTAACTTTACTTGTAGCATTCAATCAATTTTGTATTCACATTGCATTAAGGTAATATCATGTAAACATTTTATAAATATAGTGTTATTGGAGATAAATCTATCAAACTACTATGAGCTATAAGATTTTATTTTAAATTTTCTTATGCTGTACACATAGTATTAAGAAACTACACTGACCAGATTTTTAACACTGTATTAGCTTCTCATCCTGTGTAAAAAATTACCACTGAATTTTCATTTTAGAGCAACACACATTACAACAGCAAATGCTAGCATAGATGTGAGGAAATTTGAATCCCAAAGCATCATTTGTGGGAATGCAAAACAATGCAATAATCCAGAAAACAAGTTAAGTTTCCTATACAAATAAGAGTTCATGTCCCGTATAACCCCATACTTGCATGTCTGGACATCTGTCTCAGGAAATGAAGTCTTACTTAAATATGAAAATTTGTGCTTCATGTTTACAGTAGCTTTAATTATAATGGTTCCAAACTGAAAAAAATGCAGATGTTCTTCACTAAATGAATGATTAAAGACCTATAGCAGGAAATACCACTCAGTGACAAGTAAGGAAAGAACTATGTATAGAGGCATATACAACTACCTCTACAAATCCCCCAAATTATGTGAAGTTAAAATACCATCTGTCATGGTTTATGTCAGTGGTCCCCCCAAGTCTCATGCAATCATGGACGAGGCTGAGTCTAGCGTTTGTGATCGGTTTGTTGTCTTAAGCTGGGATTGGTGGTGTGATCGCTGCACCCATCCAAGAGTGGAGCCAACATAAAGTGTAACTGTGAGAAGAAGGTGTCTCTCTTTTTTACCAGGGCATGCCTTGCTGTTTGTAGCCAGCCATGAATGGCTGGCCAGACATGCCACCCTGCCACTTGGAACTACTTGAGTATGGACTGAAATCTCCAACCTGTAAGAAATAAACCTTGTCTTCCCTAACTTTGGGTGTCAGGTATTTTTTCTCAACAAAGAGAACAGTAACTAAAACACCATCTCACTGCATTCTACACTGATATACTTCACTGATGGAATAGTCTTGAAATGACAGCTGCATGGGTACATGCATCTCTATAGGTCTATTGTTTTCAACGTATGTATGAGAACAGAGAACACAGTAGTGGTGGTCAGGGGTTAACAGTAGATGAAAACAGAACAAATATTGCTGTTGCTGTAACAAAGAAACATTGATCCTGTGAAAGTGAAAGTGTCCTGTGTTGCTGTATCATGCTCACATTGTGCCTCCAGTTCTACCGTTTTATAACATGAGCTATCTCTGGATGAAACTGGTTGAAGTGGATTTAGGATACCTTTGCAATGATTTTCTGTTGAAGACAACTGTATACCTGGAAATGCTCAAAATAACTTCCACGTGCAAATACTATGTATATCAAATGATAAGGATTAAAACTCTTATAATTTGAAACTTTCATATATTGTTGCAACTCAATAGTAACCTTAGTAGTTGCGCAGAACTTAAGCCAACAAAATGTTTTTCCAGAGTAGCACTTTGTTGCTCACACTATTCTAAGATATCTCGGATACGGTAATTATAAAGAACAGGTGGGGTTTTTACTCATTTTCACTATCATATATTAAACCGTGCTACAGAGCCCTTGATACCAGCAGCTCCATGTGCCAGTGCTAGTGACAATGATTAGGGTGCATGTCATTGAGCTGGCTGTTAGTGCCACATGGAAATCAACTTTGGAACTGGGAGGTCAAGACTGAGAGCATTTGTACCACGGTTCTGCATGTGACCTTTGGTTCCTAGTTGATGCGGTCACCAGCCCAGTCTCTACCTGCCTAAGATGCCCACCACCCAATTCCACACCGTCATTGTGTCTTTAGAGATGCTCTTAACAAAATCACTGAAGACAGCCTCAGTCCTCATCTCCCCTGAATTCCAAAGGCTTCCCTAGCATTTCCTGCTCAGCCTTTCTCAGCACATGTTCTTCCCTTGCCTGCTATGGAAACACGTGCCGCTGGTTGTATCTGACTACAGTCTTTGCTCCTGCTCTCTGCTCCTCCTCGGTTCATTGTACTGACTTACTCTCTTCTATCTGATCTCAAGAAACATTATGTTCCTTCATAGGTTGATTCCAGGTCACCTTCTCATCTAACCTTGTGTACTTTCCATTAGGGAATTTCCTTCTCAGTCATGGTTTTCAAAATTTTCTATATGATTAGGATCCATAGAATTATACTTCCAGAGGAGATCAGTATTGTTCAATAGGAACCCATCATGGAATCCACTTCAGATTCTTAATAATCAAATACCTTATGTCATGTTAACACATTTGAATCACAGACATATTTTGCATCTCAAACACATATCAAAACTGAATGTTTGACTTTCCCTTCACATCTTCTCCCCCCATCACTCCACACAGGAAATCATTCTTCCATTTATCAGACTGCTTCTCATCTCCTTCTTTGCTAATTATCCTTCTTTAATTCATCATGAAACTGTTAATTTCAATCTAAATGCATTTTGACTCAGTCGATTTATATCCTGTTCTGTCACTTAATATATTCAATGGCTTCTCAATTAAATGAAATCTAAGATTCTTCTCAGGGCCTCCCAAATCCAACATATTGACTTAATGATATTAACTTCATCGACCTTAACCCTCACATCACATTGCAGACCCTTGTTCCTTTCTTTAATTTCCAACATATGGGCAATTCTTTCCCCATTTGGAGCATTCTGGCAAGTGGTTCCTTCATAGCTAGAGTAATAGTGTGGCTGAATGCATATCTTTCTGACATATCTCAGGAACATTTCTCAGGGAAGCTTCTTGATTACCAGGCACTCATTCTCCCACCATTGTACCTGTGGAGGCATCATGAATGGGTTAAAGAGGCATCAAGTTTCCCTATGCCTGATCCCTTTTTCCTTCTTCTTTAACATTATTTTTTTCTCTGCTTCTCAGCCATCATGGTCTGAACAGTTTTGCCCACCAGGCTCTTCTGCCATGATGTTTCTGATGTGGAGCCAGCTAACCATGGCCTGCAACCCCTAAAAACATGAGCCAAATTAAAACTCTCCTCCTTTAAGTGAAGGTGCCAAGAGTCATTCTAGCAGTGGGAAAGCTGATTAATGCTCTCCTCATTACACTGTGGAGCTTGACTGTTTGGTAGAAGAAGCAGATGAAAAGAAGCCATGTCAGATAAGCAAATCCAGCAGGAAAGGAAAAGCATGCACTGGAAAACTCCAAACTATATTGAGGATATAATTTGAGACATAAATAATGAGAACAGGTTTACATCGGATCTGTCCTCTGACCTGTCAGGGTAGTACTTCTGAGTACCAAAGCTCCATGACCTTTCTGAATGAAGGATCAGCTGTCCTCAGGCTTTAACACTGCACAATAAAACATCCCATGATAAAATCTTTCATTCCCTAGTGATTTCTTGATTTTCTACTCTCAAAGCCTGGCTCTCATGGTAAAGTGAAAACTTGAGAGAGAAAAAAATTAGTGCCTTCATATATTCATAAATGACACAAGACCATTTATTCAGAGCCTTTACTAAGTGGAGGAAAACAGACAGAGGGATAGGAGGGAAGAAAGGAAGAAGGGAAGGGGGAGGAGGAAACCCGGTTTAGGTATCAGGCATGTCCTGATGAATTACTGCTGCATGAGGAAAATGAGACAAGCTGTCCCCAAGTGAGGTGTCTTATGACCAGAGCTACATGTCTGGTTTGTGTAATGTGTTCTGTGTCAAATAAACCTTCACGTCCTATGCTATGAGGAAGAAGCAGAATACAAAGTCTGTGTACTTTATGATTCCATTTATGTGACATATACAGAAAAGAGAATTACCTGTAGAAGTAGAAAAAAGGTTGGTAGTTGCCAGAGCTTGTATATAAATTCTCATTACTCTCACATAGGTTAAAGTGGGAAATACAGTACAGAAAGTTTAAACACTTAGGTTACATGCAGCTTCCTCCTTAGGATAACATTTCCACTCAGGAGCCCCCTCCTCTGCCGACAGCCCTGAACTTCTATTCTGAAGTTTGTAGGGCTCCTGTGGGCACAAACTCCACTGTGGTCTAGACCAGAGGACAGTAATTCCCTCCGGAGACCCAAAGCTGTGAGCTCAAGATGCTGAGGCTGAAGGATCTGGCTGGGTCCTGGAGGTTCGGAGCGTACTGACCCTCTGATGAGTTTTGTTCACTGTAAGATGTCAGCTCAGTTTCACTGTTGTTTATACCAAACTACTAGCTTTATACATGCAATGCAGTACAAGGTCACAGTCTCCTTCCACATAGAAATTGAAGCCTGGGCTTGAGTCACTGTGGCAGGGCCCCTGCCACCACATCCAGCAGGAACTTTGTATAAGATAGAGATGTCAACGTCGGTGTATGCACACGTAGGTCTCATGTACCTCTGTATCATAAATCACACCCAACCAACCAAGCTATAGAGTGTTAATGTGCACCCAGCCAGACTGTTAAATGTTAGTGTAAGCCATATGATGGAGATAAAGACATAAAAATTATATAAAAGGGTGCAAGCATGCCATGTTCTACATTTAGACCTCAGATACAAATTCACCAAATCAGTAGTGGCCCAAATAAAGCTGCTTCCCTGGAAAAAGGCCTCAGTGTCCCATCTGCCTACACACAAATCTCACAGCATTATAGTCTGGAATATATGGGATCCAGGGAAAGGGTGGGGAGGGAGGTAGCCTGGTTCTCCTAGTGGCACCCGTGGATGGTGAGGAGCTAATCTAAGCAGGACTGAAAGCACATTCCCTGCTCCCTTAACCCCACCCAACAGAAGCAGCTACCTCCACACCCACCTTGGGGAGCTCAGAGGAACCTGGAAGTACATGAGGAATGCTGTAAGGGAGCTTCTTGTTAACAGTGGACACTGCTGACTCAACCGAAATCTCTTTCCAGCCAATGTGACCCGTACCCAGCTGCTGGGAGGGTTGGTTACTTGGACTCTCAGATGACAACCTTCTCTATAAAGCTGTTTTCTTCCAGCGTTAATCACTGTTGTGCTGTACACCTTCTCCCTGAGAGAGACTCCAGTATGTTATTCTAATGTTGAAAAGGTGAGCAATCTGTCACCTACCTCAAGTTTAGAAGGACCAGCTCACTGGGGTGGTGCACAGGGTGCCCAGAATCAGGTCGAATCAAGATTGTAGCTGAATCACATCTGTGCTTAGCAATGTTATATCTCAACATGTTTTCCTTGATATATTATGGGTGAAAAGTTTTCAGTTTTAGATCTTGTTTAAGGAACTAAACCTATGTCAGTGCATTGCTGTGAAACCAATCCTCAAATATATGTACAATAATACCTCCCAAGATCAAGTGGCTTGCCAGGTACAGTGGAGCACACCTGTAATCTTAGCACTGGGGAGGCTGAGACAGGAAGATCACAGTGAGTTCAATGCCAGTCTGGGCTACACAGTGACTCCCAGGCCAGCCTACACTACAGTGTGAGATGCTGTCTCTAAATAAATAATTAAGTAAATGGCATTAATAACATGACACTTGGTGAAACTGTTATCACCACTTTGGATTATTCTATAGTACCATTATGCTAAAATGCACTTAAGGAAAGTGGAAACATAAATATCCTGACTCCAGCACAGACCTCTGCTTTCCTCGCTTCCTTTCAAGTCTGCCCTGCAATGTGTCAAACCTGAAGTCTTTCCCAAAACTTGGGAATATTTATTTAAGAATCTTCAGATTTTAACATTGAATATTGAAGTCAGTCCTGGTTCAGTTGAACCACTAAATCCTAATTTTCCCGTTCCATGATCTTTGGACAAATGGACACACAGACAACATCATGGTGAACAGACCACCACACCAGCTGCACAGCCACTGCGGCTTTGTTTTCATCTCCTACACTCAATTTAATATCTATTATAAGGTCTTATTGCCTCAGGCAGCAAACATTGCTTCCTGAGCGGGTGGAAGTGGGGGGGGCAAATCCATGTTGCCCAGAAGTCAGAGGGGCGAGGCTCAGTGACAAACATGTGACCTCAGCATCTCCAGATCTCCTCACTGTTTTCTAGAAGGGTCTCAGTACCATATGGTCCACGTTAGCTCCTCTAAGCAGGTCTCCTGCTGGAGTCCAGCTGCGGCAGGGCTAGGTTTTCCCAAAGGTGGACAGGGAGTCGGCGAGTGAGAGACAGAAAACACTGCACACCAGTCTGTGAGTGAATCTGAATCCGCTTTATTTTTTAGAAGCTGGAATATATATATGCTAACCTTGGCAGCAACCCCCAGCCCCAAGCAGGAAGCGCCCCAGGCTTAGGGCCAGGCAGGGATAATCCTAAACAATAGGTTTTAAC
>PVLA01015318.1:0-25856 GCA_004027455.1 Hydrochoerus hydrochaeris | reverse complement strand
GGCAGGAAGTAGAATGAAGGAGAAAACTAGACAAACAAAGGCAGAAAAATAGCATAGCAGAAATGAGGCAGAGAAGGATAACTAGAAACTATAATATAGATGGTCTTGATACGCTATATTGTAAATAGTGCACCAGGATTTAAAACCCACATTACCCACACTACTCTGCTTAGATGTATTATATTCTGTTCCAGTCATTCTACCTGTACTAGATTTGAGGGCACAGACAGTAATCCTGAAAATAACAGGATATAGTAATCATCCTTGATTTCCTATTAACTTAATCTAAAGCTCTGTAAAGCCTACACTGTTTTACCGTGATTGACCGTAATCAAATCTGGTTTGTTGGATCGTTGTTTTGTATTGATAGATTTTATTCAAAGCTGTTATGATTGATAATATCAAGTCTGAGAGTAAAGGCAACTGCACTTAAGATGACAAGATCCACTAGAATGTCCACTATGGCTTGATTATTACCTGCCTTTGAAGTTTAATACTGTCTACAATATTTTATTTTTACTAATATTATTTACTACTATACTCAATTATACTATTATATTCAATTATGCCTATTGATATAAACATTCTATTTAAGATAATAAGAAACAACACAGTAATCATTGTAGATCATCTTGTACTATGGTTTTATATGACTTTTTGGTTTCATGTTTTTATAGGAATTTGTTTTGTTTTGTCTTGCTAAGTTTTGTTTTTCCCTCTAATACAGAAAGGATAGAAATACATGTAGAGATTCATGCATGCGTAGCTGTTCACACCCTCACTGTTTGACTATCTACTTTGTATGCTTTAATTTTGTAACTTGAGCAACTATTTCTAAGAGGACAACATATAATTTTAACTAGTGATTTCTTATTATCTTTTTTTTTTTGAATTCTGTATTACCCCTACCCTTTACATGCTTTTGTTTCTCTTTAAATAAAATTTTTTTAAAAAGTGATAATTGGGGGGGATTATTAAGGGAGATTAATAATAACATGTCTTTTAAACTAATTATTTTTAATTAAAAGATTCCCTGTATTTTTTATCACACTGAGTAAGTAGGAAATATCCCCCAAAGACCCACATTTGAATGAGTTATCTGTGCCGTAGGTTACTCCACTGAAGAGTTCAGAGCTGAACGGGCTGTCGGGAGGTGAAGGTCGAGTTTTAGGAGACTGGTCAGTGGGGCATGACTTTGAAGGGTCTACCTTTTCTTGGGTTATTCTCTGTTCTTTCTGCTTTCAGGCTGCCAGGACATGAACAGTTTTCCTATGCTGCATCTTTGCATCATGGTATTTCTGCCTTGGAGTCAGTCAACCATGTACTGAAACCTCTAAAACCATAAGCCAAAGAAATCCTTTCTCCAAGTTGCATAAGTTAGGCATTTGATCGCAGAAATAGAAAGTTATTACAATAATCCTTTAGAGAAAAGACCCTGAGACTTTGCCTCTACCAGAGAAGACAGTTGCTCTCCCACTCAGATGTCACTTCTACTGAGCAAATTCACACCCTGTTACGGACCCACCTGCAAACACAGGTGTGGTGTGGGCACACAGGTAGGCTTTCTGCCTTCAGGACACACAAGCATCTTCTTAACTGACTTAGCTACAAGGACCATACCTTGTCACCTCTGCCTATCACGCAACCTCCAGTCAGCTCAAGGATTCCATTAGCATCCAATAAACTGGCAAGAAATCCTTGCCATTGGAGAGCAATTTCTCCCTTACATAGAGATCGTGAAGTGTGGTTTCCAGATATTGCACAGAGGGCAATGAAGGGATTAGAGAGCAGCAGAGGGGCACAGAAAGATCTAATGGGTCGCAGCCTCCAGAGAAAATGGGAGGTAGAAATCAATGGTCCATAGGTAAACCAGCCCCATGCACTGTGTAACCACACCAGCTGCAGTCACACACCACCCCATGACTCTCCACCGTGGGCTGCAGCTTTGTGCCAGAAGACTGAGTGTCACTCTCCAGATCCCAGTGGGCCACTGACTATCCTGCTTGCTCATGTCTATGTGTGCCCTTGCTTCCTGGGCATCTTGAGGTAAGATGATCTGCCCTCATGCAAAACCCAGCATCATGCGAAAGCATGTCTTTATGCAGGCCCTGAATTATTTCTTGGAAATGAAGGCAGCCTTGGCCAAGAGTAAAACCCAAAAGGAGCGTGGAGGGACCAGTGCATGAGTTATTACATATGCAAAAGCTCTCCGACCTCGGCTGCCTGATCTACCAGGGCTCATCCACCAGGGTGTGCACCCAAAAGACACAATGTAAAGCCCTCACCTCATCTGGGGGAAAAGGCCAATGTCTTGCATCTGTGAGCACCCAGCGAGCGAGGCTGAGCAAGAGAGGACACTGGCAGTCTTGCCACTGTAGAGGAGACAGCTGACGCTCCAGACTATTGCCAGCTTGGATTCTGCTCCCGCAGAAGCAAAAAGACTAAAGGTTTGTTAAGAGACAACATGATCTGAAGATAATGAGAAGGTGAGTCTGTTGGGGTTTTAAGAATTTTTAAGAGATGAACTAATTTTGATGACAAGAAGAGAATTAGAACATGATGGTCCACCGGATTCTGAACCTCGTTTTCTAGTAAAGAAAGCACCAGGTAGCAATGAGACAAAAGAGACAGAAACAAATGGTTTTCAAGTCACAGATAATTAACCACAGAAGCCTGCTGATGGCACATTAATATACTGGGGCAAACAGCTTCAAACTATTTGAAAAGGGCTTTTTAGTGTTTACACAGAGAAGATCATTTCAAGGGTCCTAAAGAACAAAGAAACTCCCGTCATGGGGGCCAGGCAAGGAATGAAGGCGACCAACGTCAACCTTTACTTCTGTTGAGGGTTCAGAGAAGAAAGGTGAGCCTCCTGCATGGGGCTGGAGCTCAGCAGGACCTGTGGGAGCCTCCTCCTCTTCTTCCCCTGGGATTTGAGGGGTGTGGTCAGTATGCTTCAGGGACCTGCTGTCCTGCAAAGGACTGATTGTTTGATCCTTGTGAATCTGCAGTGGTTCTACCCTTGGGGGATCATGATCTTTTTGCAAATGTGACTCTTTTTCCCAAAAACTCCAGATTGGCACCTGCGTTCCAGATACTGCGATGGGAATTGTGAAGGAGACACCTCAACAGGCGCTAATCATTGCATAGGGCTGCACGGCCTGCCCTGCTCCCGCTCGCCCATCACAATCATGAAGACTGAATGAACACCCTTCAGGGACATTTTAGAACAAGGACCTGTCCCACATTGTTAGAAGGACAACAGTAGTTCTCTTAGGATGGCAGCTTGGGGAACGAGCCTTGCACGAGACTGATGGGAGGAGCAAACACGGCAGACAGGACAAGGTGCTGGGGAGCTGTGGAGTCTGCAGCCAGACATCCCAGGAGCTCCCAGCACTGGATTTTAATCAGGAATGGAGAGATGACCTCGAGGTAGGTCAGTCTTTGAGTTTTCCAGGCATAGAGCACTGAGTGTCACTGTATGTCAGGGATAGGGGACCCTGAAAAGGAAAGGCCTGAGCCTTGCTCTTCCAGCAGTCACACTTATGTAACAATAAAGAGTTGCCCCTGGCCCAGGCTACCACCCCGAAATGAGTGAGTGGTACCGTGGTCCTGGGTGAGGAGGATCCAGCAGCAACCCTGTGCTGCACACTGAGTCCCCACCCCTGCGATGAGCTGAACTTGCCAGAAGAAGGGGAAAACAGCCCTTCGTCAGGTCTGAGAGGCCCGTGGGTCAAGGGACTCATGCACAGGAGCAGGAATGAAGGCTTAGCCCCAGCTGGTGCTTCCAGGTCCAGGTATTTATGATTCCCTTGAGGAACTGTGAGGAACAGAAGCTGGAAGTCATCCACAGCCTGAGAAGCCTCTGGATAATTCCATGCTTAGTCTCAGGGAAGGATCCCAGTCTACCCTGGTCCTTGGGAAGGTCTGAGTCACCATCACAGAGCTTTGTTACGATACAGTAATTGAAAGAAAATATGAAAGGCCCATGTGTCTGTGATGCTTCAGGAAAAATTCTAATCTCGGTGCCTTCCCAGAAAGTCCCTGAGCTGGCTGGAGGTTTCGTATGTGTTTGTCTTTAAGTTTTTAAAGGTACCGTCATGCAGACAGTGCTTTGGTTCTTCTGACTATGAACCGTGTTGTGACAAGCAGAGAAGAAAGTTAAAGTAAGACTCTGACAGAAGAGAGGGATAGCAGTGGGCCAAGTTTAAAGTAGTTCTTTGTGGGATAAATACACAGGCTACAACATCCAAAGTCACATGGAAGCCTGCTGAGAGAGAAGAATGAATCCGGTGACTTGAGGAAGTCTTCTATATCTATGGCCAGATCTGTAGACTCAGGAGAAGGAGACAGATAATAAAAATCACCCGGTTGTTGAGCATATTGACATACGTGCTGTGCCAAGGGCTCCACACGCATGCTCATCCTGACATCTCCATTAGGATGCGGGCATCGACTGAATGCCCGCCCAGCATTGACCAAGCCAGTCCCTGCGGTTTGGGTGAGAAGTCTGCAAATGCCAGAGGGAGAACATGTGATCACACCTAGCCAATCACAGCGTGGCATCTACCCTCACCCTCACCGGCCTCTAGCAGAGACTGCTTGAGAATGTGAACCCGACACAAGCCTAGCAAATCTGAGTCCTTGCTGGGAATTTTTCTGATGTCGGTCTGGGTGGAAAGAGTTTCACTCTCTGGGTTGGTGAGCAATCATGACAGAACTGCAGCTGCTTGTGGGCGTCTTGCAAGGCAAGTTGAAAGAGGCCTACAGGGCAGAAGAAGAAAGCACAGGGAGAACATGAGAGTCCTTAGGTTAGCTATTATTGAAGCTAGATCAGCTCTCGAAGTTGGATTTCTATAACCTAGAGTTGGAACCAGTGGGAATATTATTAGCATTCCTCTTGTTTTCAGATAAGGTCAAGTAACTTACCCAAAGTCACACAGTAAGAGGAGACGTAAGAGTCTACCAACTGCCCGTTGGTCATGATCAAAACTACTGCTGACCCGAAGCACTTAGTGATTCAGCTATGCTGCCCACTTCCTATTCAACCTGTAACAAACTGGGCGTAGTGCAGACTTCCATCCCCTGAAAAAAAGCAGCACTGCCCAGGACTGTCCCATTCCTGTGGACTTCTGAGTATTCAGAGGTAGATCTCATTCTGCTTCTTTGAGCCTGTGACTTAAAAAATGAGTGATGCTCTCTCTACTGTCTAGGAACAGGAGTGAGACGGGGAAGAAAACTTCAGCTCTTCCCTAGATGGCAGCTTGAACTGAGAAGACCCACTGCCCCAGGCACTGCAGTGCTGACAGCTTCCTTTTATAGTCCCCCCATCTGCAGCCACTAAAGAAGTTCCCTCCCAAGAACCCATGTGTTTATCAGTCTCTTTCATACAAGAGTCAACTACTTCACATTTCACTGAGATCAATTATGCAGGCAACTAAGAGATCCAGAAAACATCTGCTAAACAAAATCAAAATTAATGGCAAGCAGAATGCAATTCTTGATAGCTCAAGTTCATCCAGATGTAGGGAACCATAAAGGGGCTATAGGAAGGCGCTGCCAATTAGGAACAAAATGCAAGGGCCTTCAGAAAGTAAGTCTCTAGCTTCCCCTTCTGGACTGGCAGGTCCTGTTTGTTCTGTTGATCTGCATCTCTAAGCAGCCAAGCAACCATCTTCCAGGCTCTGGGTGTGTGTGTGTGGGGGGGGCTGTCACTCCCTTCTTTCCTTTTCCCTGGAGGCAGGGGGACAGCTCCTCTCCCAGTATCCCTCACAGCTTTGCTGGAAGCCAGACCAGGCTGGAACAGAATGAGTGAACCTTCCCCGGGAGGGTAAATAATACAGTGTGACACTAGTGCCCACCCCCAAACCCGCAGTCCCTCATCACAGCACAATCACAGACACCTGCGATAGCCTACACATCACTCCCTGCTCCTACAAGATGACTGACAAGGGCCGAATTATCCCAGCCACTCGCTCAGCTCATCCAAGTGCTCTCTCCTGGCTGTAATTCAACGTGATGGGATCAGTCAGCGGGAAGTACTGGTGTTGAGTAGATGAATTCTGGCAGTCACAATCAGTACTGGTCCTCAGAGTGGACACGGCAGCGTCTTGGACAGGAAAGGTTGGCACCACTTGCTGAACCTTCAGAAGAGGTTGAAATTAAATTTTGGGTGTCTGGAAAGTGGGATAAAGTACCTTCCATGGAAAGCAGACAAAGGCACGGCCATAGCTCCTTCCCCATGCAGCTGGCGTAGGCGCAGGGATCAGGTTTAACACACAACTGTCCTGAAGGAGCAACAGCCCCATCTCCCTGAGGAGGGCACGGGGCCTTGCCAGGAGGGAGCCTGGAGGTCTTGCAGTCCTGCCCTGGCCTCTGCCGCTGTGTCTCCTCAGCATTCCCTGAGACAGTCTTTACCATAAAATGAGGTTGGATCCAGGAACTTCTCTTCTGAGGGTTCCTCTCAGCATTGCAGGCTTGGCAGCCAGCGGTAGTCACAGACACGGTGTTTGTGAGCAAGGAGGAGCAGGCTCATTTAGACCACGGCCACCCACCAGACATCAGTCCAGTGCCCTGGGAGTACTGGTGCACAGAGTCCTTGTGTCTACTTAAACTCAACATGGAAAGGAAGAAAGAAGTCTTGTGTGACAGGTACCAACCTGTTCTGCTTGTGTCAGGGGTTACTGATGGTCAGGGGCAGTACAGGACAAAAGAACTCCGGAAACTTCAGGGAACCTTCGGGAAGTTGTTATCCCTGTAATCACCGAGGCAGGTGCAGCCCTGAAGGACCGGCCCTGGTGCCCGCACACTTTAAGGAAACTGTTGCCCTTTTGGGATCTCTAGAGCCAGGTTTGCAAAGGGCACACCAAGGAATGCCTATCCTCAGCATCAAAACCAACCAAGGTAATTGAGTTTAATCCCGTGGGAAACTCAGTTTGGGAAACACTGCATATTGCACCCCCTGTGGAGAGCCATATTTAACATATGAAAAACTCAGAGAGGTTCTGCAGTAAAAACATCAACAGCAACGACAAAAATTAACTCCAGTTTATTGAGTCCAACATTTTCTAAGTGTATTAGTGTCCTGGGGCTGCTACAATAAAGTTCTCCCCACTACTTGGCTCAAAACAGCAGAAAACTTGTTTTCTCAAAGTTCTGGAAAATGGAAATCTAAACTCAGGGGATTGGCATGGCCACTCAGCTCCTTCTCACCTCCATGCTCATTCATTCATAGCCCTCTCTTCTCTCCTTCCCTCACTGCCTTCCCTTTCACTTCTTTCTCCTTCTCTCTCTCTCTCTGCCTCTCTCCTTCATCCCTCCCTCCCTCCCTCCCTCCCTCTCTCCATTCTAAGGGATGATTCTTCCTTGCTTCTTGCAAGCTTCTAGTGGTCACCAGCAGCCCACTGCCTCCGTGGCCAAGTTGCATGCCATTCTCCTCTGGGGAAGTGCGCTCTCCTTATAAGGAGTCTGCTCACTGGGTTAGAGCTCACCTTAATCTCACGCACCTTACCTTAGCCTGATTACATCTGCTGAAACCCTATTTTTAATAAGGTCATGTTCACAAGCTCCAGGTTGGAACTTGAACGTACCCTTCTGAGGAGCACCTGCAGCCCCTGGCTTATCTGAGAGTGAGGTGCACCAGCCAGTATCTAACGGACCTCTACAGAGCAGGCCTTTAAAAGCACCTTTTAACAACCAAGGGTCTCTGAATGCCTTGGTTGTGTATCACCAAGACATGACAAGAGTAAAAAAGGCAACACACACCAAGAAAATGGGTAATATGTGCTAAATTGAAGAAACAGCATTCAGCAGCTACTGGCTCTGGGCTGAGTCTGAGAGGAGTGGGGAGGAAGGGGTGTATGGGTCCTGCTTTCAGGAAGTGAAAAACCAGCCAGGAACATTTACCTCTCAGACTAGCAGGGTAAGCTAAACACGTCCAGGAAAAGAGTTGGAAAGAATAAAAGAAAAGTGAATTTGCAATGAAGGACAAAGCCTGAAAGTGGGAGGAGCCATGTGAGCAGAATCAGAACAAAGAAAGCCAGGCTACAGTCTGCTGCAGGGTGGAGGCTGGGAAGGAGACAGGGAGGCAAGGTCCACACACAGTTACTCCCTTCACCCTGGTCCCCCAGCACCCACTGTGACTGGGCCTGGACTCCACTTCTGAGGCCAACATTAGCACCTTTCACTTTTCACCGACAGACTAAGTCAAGAGTTCCCAAAAGTCTTCCACTGGGAAGTCACAATGGATTATCAATTGTGACACTGGATGGAGTTGATACATCTGAACCAGGTGTAGTATCAAAGCAAAGCAAGCCCGGATGGGAAACCCTCTTAGGTTCTACGGTCAGGAGGCTGCCTCCCTGGATCCAAAGGCTTTCCATACCTCTCGGGGCCTACATGGACCTGATGAACAGACACAACCATGTGTTCTTCTTTCAGTTCCAGGTCAAGTCAGAACAAGAACTCAACCTGAAGTGTGTGTTGCTGGTTTTGTTTGATGGGATAATAATTTCCTGAACTACTAAGAGTCTCTGTTATATTTATACTTGTATACTGTTCAGAGATTCGCAAGCTCATGATCCTGGTCAGTAAACTCTCAGACCCAAAAATACTTGGAACCAATAAGATTCCTTCCTCCCTCTCTGCTTCCCTTATGCCTGCCTGCCTGCCTACTTATAAGCACTGACATCAAAACACTGAGCTATTTCAGGAACTCTTAAACATGCAACTTTGATAGAAACAAGAAAGACCTCAGTTCACAACGACAAGAGAAAAGTTTATGTGATGTCAGGGCACATTTGTTAGTACAAACCCAAACCGTATGTTCCCAGTCAACTGATTGTGGAAGTGGATGCCTCTAGAGAGGGGAAACTGTGGATAAGGGCAGCTCAACCTGACCATGCCTCTGCCCCTCCCCCTCCAGACACCCTCATTCTCTAGAGAACTGAGACCATATATCAAGCAGAACTTTTTATGCCTTTGTGTGGAAATAATACATGGTTTTCCCATAAACTCAGCCTTGTTAGAGACATTTCCAGCACAAGAACAGTAACATTTCAAAAAGGTTAAACTTATATGTGATTCCTTAATGCAAATTAATTCCAAACATTCATACTCAGAAGTATTAAATAGCATAATGTTGAAAACCAAAGTTCATAGCAACTTCTCTTCCCATTATGGCTGTTTCCCTCCAACTTATGTGGTCACTGTACCACTTGTGAACAAAACTTCCAATTTTTAAAAATCCTTACTGATGCCCTCTTACTTTATTTGGTTTCATTTGTACAGATATGCAAACAATGCAGTTTTCCCTATGGGTACAGTTCCAAGGACACTATGCCCAAAACCACAGACAACGGCAAACAGACGGAAGCTAGAAGGTTCATCCTGGAGTTAGATTACTCAGATACCATCTGTGTGGAGTTTCAGCACCAGGGACAGCACAACCAGCGGCACCCAACAGAGACAGTGCAGTACTTCAAGGTTATGCACAGGACTGTTAGAAACAAGCTGATAACATGGCCATCTGAGGTCTTTCGTTGTATTGAATAACATAGCAACTAGCTAGACACCAAGAATATGTTGGATTTAGGAGCCAATACGGAATTTACTTTTTCTTCCCCCTGTCCCTCTTTACTGGAATCAATACCAAAGAGAATCAGTTCAAAGAGAAAGAAGAGATTAAGGCTAAAACCAAAACCATACTCTGGGTCCAAAATTTACTTTGATTTCTGACTTTTCTTCCATCTCTGCAACAAGGAGATCATTTTCAATGATTCTAAAAATCACAGAAAAGATATCCTCTTATTACAGACCAGATATTACCAAAAGTGAATAAGAAACATTTCAATTTCCATTAAAAGACTTCTGAAATTATCATCCATCTATGCTTACCTCAGAGACCAGAGCACAAATATGCTAAAGGAGTGCTGGCAGAGGAAAGAGAACATCATGGAATTGTTTTCAAAGGGAAATCAATTGGTTATTTCTATTTCAGCTTAGCTGAAGCTGTAAAAATCTAATCAAAAATATTTTTCACACTGGCATCTCTTTCCAGATACTGAAATACATTGAAATGTAAACAATTTTTGTTTTTGATGTTGTTTCTGCTGGGCGAAACCAAATAATTACTTCAAACAGCTTAAAAAAAAAAAAAAAGAAAAGAAACTGCTCTTCAGAGACCATGAGGTGATCACAAATTAGCCAGCTCCCCAGAGCTTAGCCCTGACACTTGAAGGTAGAAACCATACCTCTCACAAGAAAACCATCCCTGAAATTCTCGAGTCTCTAGAGCCAAATGCCAAGCACTCATCACCCAGAAAAGGCACAAAGAATTTTCAAAGAAAAGCTGTCAGCAGCCCAAAGTCCATCTTAATTTCAACATATTACTTCCAAAGTGTCAGCACCAAGAAAGAAGTGGATATGAGTGCATGTCTCCTACCTTCTCTTCTTGTGACTTCAAAGCTTCTGGATTCCTGAAAGAAAAGAAAGACGTGTGTTTTTGAAGAATAATTCATATGTACAGATACCTGCAACACCTCACCTCTTGCTAAGTCACATAAAGGTGAACAAGCTAGTGAGAACATGAAACTTGGCAAAACTGGTTCTGTTCAGCTCACAAACACATGCATCTATAAATGTAAACAGCTTGTTTCTCTGAGGGTTTAGGGAAGAAAACTATGTTGTTCGTCATGTAGTTTTAATAGCACAGTTTATTCCCAGGTTCGCCCTTAAGTGGTATGTAGGCCAGTTCAAGCATCCAGGGAGACACTGCTCCAGGCTAATGTCCTCTCCTCTCCCCTTCCTGCAGGTACTCTTACAGGACCTAGCAGGAAGTACTAGGAGTATCAGACCAGCAGCAGGTACTCCTTTTTGGTGACACAGCAAAGATCACTAATTGTTTCTGTGTGGCTCGTTGGCATCATCATCTAGCGACTAATTATTGCCAACTCACAGTTTCCAAAGGAAACCATGCCACTGTACAAAACTGAGCTTGCAGATTTTCCTAATTCCATTTCATGTTTTCGATGCCAGCTATGTGCAGTACAATAAACAGACTGTTTCAGAAATTACTCAGGTAAAACAGAGTCTCTGCATTAATATTCGTAGTGGAACAGAGCTACAGAAGAAATACAAATCACTGAGAAATCAAGAGTGATATGCCTTGATAAATACCAGTACTTCTGCTAGAAATGTAAGGAAAAGTGTCTTTAAAAGACCTTTTCAATACATCACTGAAAATGGGCAGGTTTTCTTATAGGAACAGGGAGAAGAGACACCAGGAGAGAGAAGGGCAGAGAAACAGGGGGTGTGGTAAGATAGTGCAGGACAGCTTGGCAAGGCGGGGGAGCCCCAGTGAGAAGCAATGGGAGAGAAGCCCAGAAGACCATATTGTAGTTTCTTAATGAATAAAAAGTATTGTAATTCATCATATGTGGCCAGTTTAGGATAAAAAGCTCAAGGTTGACAAAAAGCTAAAAGTCCATGCTAGCACAGTGACTCACCACATCAAAAATCATTCAGCACTAGAGCTTTTAAAGCAAGTAACCTTGTCTCTCACAGCTTGGCATTCTTGTCTGGTCCTCTTGTGGTCAGGAGGGAGGCAATATTAGACAAGAAACTGAGGAGGACATGGAAAGTGTGTCTGACTGGCTACATCTTTTGTCAGCCACTTCTCTAATGGGCAGAAGTCCAAGTGGAGACAACAGAAACTCCATGTCACAGGCTGAAGCACAGTCACCAAATGAGCCTCCAGAATGCTGGGCCTGTGGGAGGCCTCTCCGGGTCAGAGATGGGGAGAAGGTGTGGAGATACGGAAGCCATGAAAGGCATCAGGTACGAAGCCCACTCAGCTCTTCCCAAGTGCTCCTCTGAGCCATGAGACGGGGCCTGAAACTTCCATTCCTAGGAACAACTCCACGTAGAATTTGTGGAGCAATGGATAACTTTTATATCTCCAGGAACAAAACTCACCAGACTTTTAGTGTGGCAACATAAGATCTATATACTAACTGAGGAAAAGCTGACATCTTTGTAACGTGGCATCATCTTCTCTAATAAAATGACATTTCTAATAATTTCAATTCTACTTTTTCTTCTTTCCTTGTATATTCTGGATATGCCTTTTTGTTATCATAAGCATGCTCTTTTTCATTACCTCTTCTAGCTGGTTTTTATTTGTATGTATGATGGCAACTGATGTTTTATATTGATGTTATAACCAGCTATTTGACTACATTTCTTATTGTTGGTTAGAGTTTTTCCATTGATTCTTTCATTTGTTTTGTTTTTGTTTTTGTTATTTTTGGGGCATACTAGGCATCAAACTCAGGGCAGTGCCAGGGAGGCGCTGTGCCACTGGCCCACGTCCCCAGCCCCTCCACTGATTCTTCTGGGACCCTTATTCGTATGCTATATAATCTACAAGTAGCAATAATCTCTTTCCGGTTCCTATACTTCAATGCTTTCTTTTTGTCTTACTGCTCTAACTAATTTTTCAAACCAATGTTAAATATTGCAAACACATTGGACATTTTTATCTTGTTTCTGGCTTTAAAAAGAAAAACACATAGCATTTTTCTACTAAATAAAAAGAGGTCTTTTGGCCTAAGATATATTTATATTAATGAAATCAACATACATTGTACTCTTTTAAAAATAAATGTGTCTTCTAGCTAAAAGCAGCTTTTTCTCTACGTACTGACTGCTTCTCTCTCCTGGAATGGATCTTTTTCCCTCTTGCATCCTCAGTACTTTAATAGAGCAGATGCTCAATACATATTTGTTGAAAGAGAAATAAAATAAAATACATATGTGTTGAATTTTACCATGCACTTTTCTGCATTTATGGAGATGATCATATGATTTTTTTTTCTCCTTAGCTCTATTAACAAGATGATTTATATAGCAGATTTCACAATATTCCACTATCCGTGTACTTCTCAAGTAAGCTTTTCTTGGTGATGACACACTTTTTAAAAATATCCTACAGGAGCCTTTTTGCTATGATTCAAACTATGAGCACATTGATTGGCTATAATTTTTGTGTTGATATTCATACATGAGATGGGTATATCATTTTTTCTCCAGAGCCAGGAATTTTAAATGATACCAGCTTTATAGAATAAATTTGGAAGTTTTCCTTTTACTATATTCCAAAATAGTTTAAGTGAAAATAGGATTATCTGATCCTTCAAGATTTTTTCCACTTTACTTTTCAATATTGACTAAGAGGAAAGAAGTGGTCAAATTTGTCCAGCATCTTACATTTTGGTCAGTGGCCAGCTGAGATTTATATTTCAAAATCTAATCCCAAAGGCTAACAACATTCCATCTTCAAAAGTAAAGTAACAATACTGAATTCATAGGGGTACTGTGAAAGTTAAATGAGATAGATTTTTACTTTACGTAACAAAAGAGTAACTTATACTGGACTTATCTTTATGCTAAGAAAAATCTATAAAAGATGTATTTTAAAAATAAGTTTTTAAAAAGCATTCGACAGTAATTAAGGCAGCCAGAACTCAAAGGGCCGATGTTGGGGAAACCTCAGAGCACCTGCTGTTTTATGTAGAAACCAGGTAGAGAGTGGTATTCTACAACAGAGAAGTTTCTTTGACTTCTCTGAAAGAAATTAGAGTTCTAGATAAAAATTAGAGTTCTGGACTACCAAAGTTTCCACAGATTGATGGTAAAAGAATATAAGGGCTGATACAATACCTAGGGTCCATGAGGCTCTGGGTTTGGTCCTCAGCAGCAAGGACTAAGTCAATGCAACGATATTAATCAGTCAACATACTAATATCCTGGAAAATGGAACCAGAAAGAAACAAACCCAATATTCTGGTCACAGTTTCTCCTTGAGCAATATGTTTATGCCAGAGATGTACATATAAACAGCAGGAATCTAAGACCTAAGTTAAAAAAGTAACATCAAAATGCCCTCAAACAAGCAAAAAAATAACTTCAAAAAGTACTGAATAATAAAATTAAGCACAGATTATGGGAGTATCATGATGCTAAAAAGATGAAAAACAATGGCCTTGGTTATTATAACAGGTTTTGTTAAGACTACATGCTCTCAAGCAGGGATAGAGCTCAGTGGCACAGTGCCTGCCTGGCAAGCACAAGGTCATGAGTTCAATTCCACTGAGAAGATCAAGACAATCTTCCAAGGCTCTATATGTCTAACTCCTCTATCAAAGCAAAATAGGCCTGAGGTTTTTCACATACGGTATCCATCATCCAATCCAAAGTTACCAAGCATGGCAGGAAATACCATCAAATGGCTAAAATCCAAGAAAACAGACTAGTTATCCAGGTCCTAGAATTAGCTGACACAAGCTTTAGAATAACTATGACTAATATGTTCAGAAAAATAGGAGGTGCTAAATTTTACCATAAAACTAGAATCTATTAGGAAGGAAGTTCTGTAACTGAATTAACCAGAATAATTCAAGACAACTAAAAAGAATACTCAGAAGGCAACTAGATCAGTAGAAAGTAACCCGATTAAAGATCTAAATGGAAAAACATAGGAATGAAAAGAGTATAAAACGCATATGACATGGTGAAAAGGTCTTTCACAAGCATGGAATTGAAATTTCAAAGTAGAAGGAGAAAAGAAACTGGATGGAATCAATATGCTTGGGAGGGGGAGCCAGGAATCAAACTCATGACCTCATGCTTGCCAGGCAGGTGCTGTGCTGCTTGGCTAGATCCCTACCCCAGAATCAGTATCTGAAGGCACACTGGTTATGAATTTTCTAAAAGTCATGGAAGACATCAAATCAGAAATCTGAGAATTTCTACAAACCCCAAGCAAGATGAATACAAACAAAACCATCCCTAGGTATTCATAGCACAAGAAATGAAGATTCAAGAAGCAGGAAAATCTTAAGAATAGCCACAGGGTGAGTGGGAGATGGAATGAACATTGTTTACTATAGGAAGAATGATGGTTGACTTCTGAAGGGAGAGAGAGCCAGAAGACAGTGGACTATGTCTTTAAAGTTCCAAAAAAGTCATAAGTTTGCATCTCATTAAAATACAACTATTGAGTAAACTAAGCAAAATGAAGACAAAGATATACTTAGACAAATAAAAACTGAGAGAATGCATTGCAAGTAGATCAACAGGTAAAGCCACACCATTGGGACGTCTTTGAACAAAAGGAAAATAATTTAGATGAATGCATAGTCATGAGAAAAGGAGCAAGGGGCACCGGAACACTTTTCTTTAAGGGTGGTAAATATATTTCGGTTGCCTGACACAACAGGAATCCTGTAAGAGCTAAGAGAATTATATAATTAATTACATGATAATATGATCACAAAAGGTCAAACGGTCACATGGATTCAAAATGCTATTAATATGTTAATAATATGTTATAGATAAAATATTAAAAGTAGTTCCAAAGGGCTGGAAAAACATTAAAAAGTGTCTAATCCAAGACCAGAAAGGATCTGGGTGGGGGTCGGCATAAAGCAGAGAAAGAATACATTGCTAGAATTAAATACAAGCGAGCCAAGTAATCCAATTAAAACACCAAAGATTGGCATAATAGATAAAACAAAATTCAACTGTATGCTACTTAAAAGAGCTAAATGAGAAATACATGGAATACAAAAAAGACTGAATTTAGAAAAACAGATCAGATAAGTCATTTAACTCCAATTAAGACACAGCTGGTGTAAAGTAGACCCATAAGCATTAGTATTAGGGGTCTCTGCTGATGATCAAGGGTCAGTGTGACAGGAACACACAGCAGTTCTAAACTGGCACACACCTGACTGCATAGCCCACACAAAGATACGGTCAACATTAAAGAAACTAAGAAAAGAAACTTTAAAAACCACGGTAATGGTTGGAGAACTTAAGAAATCTGTCACTAGTTGATAGAACAAATAGAGGAAAAAGTCAGCAAGGCTACAGAGGAGTGGAACATCACAGGGAATAAGTAATTTCATTGATACACACTGAACACTACCCAGCAGCTGCATAACTGTGCACTACACGTCCATGTAAGTACCCACTCAGTAGTTATCAAAACTGACCCCATGCTGAGCCAAGAGCAAGTTTCACATTATCAAAACCATACAAAGGACATGTGTAGTTTTTTTGACTATATGAAAGTAGAAATCAATACCAGGAAAATGTTGAAGAAAATCTCCAAATAGTTGACCTGTGAATTCATAAGCATACTACATAATTTCCCCTGAGAATGATCACAAAGAAAGCAAGATACTTTGAGCAGAACAATTGAATGACAATATTTAAAAAGCTTCAGGGCATAGTTTAAGCAGTGCTCAGAGGGAAATAATAACCCAAAATGTTAGGGGAAAAAGGCTGAAACTTGATGACCTAAGCATCTATCTTTAAAAGCTAAAAGAGAAATAACGGCAGCCCACAAAAGGTAGAATGAAAGAAGTGTAACAGAAGAGTAAATAAATAACAGGGAAAAATTTTTTTGTACCACAAATGAATTTTTTCTTTAGAAAGATTAATAACTTAATAAATCCCTAAGGAGACCAGTCAGGAAAAAAATTTACAGATGAGCAACAAATCACACATAGTTTCTGGTGCCACTACAATACAACAGTTGGAAAACAGCTTTTCAACAGTTGGTGCTAGATCACTTAGGCATCTACCCTCCCATAAAACTCAAATTATTTTTTTTTTTGACACAGGGTCTCTCTCTATAGCCCAGGCTGGCCTTGAACTCATGGTGATCCTCCTGCCTCAGCCTCCTGGGATTATAAGCGTGCACCACCACACCCAGTCAAAACTCAATTTCTTCCCTTATAATATACATAAAAATAATTTCTGGTGGGATGATAATCTAAAGAGAAGAGGTACAAAAATGAAGTCTCTGGAAGGTATCATCAGAGATTATCCCCATGACCTACCCAAGACCTCCGAGGGGATAAAAATTTCTTAAATCAGACGTTAAAGAAAAAGAATGATAACCTAGACTTTATAAAAATCGAGACATTTATTCATGAAAAGACAGGATTAAGCAGTGAACAGGAAAGTCGCAAAAGGAGTATATTTTTAATCCATCTGTCTGCAAAGGACTCTTTCAGCATATGTAAAATAATTCTGCAAATCAGCAAGAAAAATACAAATAATCAAAAAATCAACAAAAGATATGAATAGGCATTTCACAAGTTAAAATTATAGCGGAATAGTACTATGTGAGGTGTGACAGAAAATTAGGTTAGCTTTTAAATTTTAAAAATTACAGCAAAAGGCACACTGCCATTAACACCCCCCTCAGAATACGGCCTCTTGCTTCAGCCCATTTATCCCATTGTTCTGGCCACTTTCCGAAGTAGTTCTGGAAGTCCTTGTCATGCGTGTCCTTAGCGGCACCGTCATGGCTGCCTCAGTGGTGATGTCCCCAATCTATTCAACATGTGTAACTCTCACGACCGTCTGACTGTGAGGAAGAGCCAGGAGATGCATGTGTGGGTCCAGTGAGTATGGTGCATGGGGTACACTGCATTTGCACCAGCTTGCCTTTCCGCTGGGTCACACGCAGAGGCAGCATCCACTCCACTTCTTTAAAGCACATCTCGTAAAGACGCGCGCGCGCACACACACGCACGCACACGGGGACTTCCAAGGCTGCTTCAGAAAGTGGCAAGAAAAATGCAAGTGTGACCGAAGCAAGGGGGAGTATTTTAAGGGGGACTGTTGGCAATGACTCTTTCACTATAATTTTTTTAAAATTCTGTACCAGGAATCAAACTCAGCACCTTGTGCTTGCCAGGTGGGTGCTGTGCTGCTGAGCTACATCAACGGCCCTATAGCTTTTTCCTGTTAAATTTAAACACACATCATATATTTCAGTCTCCCCTTATATACCACAGAATAGAGTCCATTTAAAAAATAAAAACGAGAATAGCAAATATTTATAAAAGAGCAGAGCATCAGAAGTTCCCCACTCTCAGAGTGTCAGCCCTGGCAGGAGCTTCTGCGGGAGCTGCTTCCCCTGGAGGCCAGAACCGCTTCCCGCGGGCACCGCGCTCAGTTCCATGGGTGCACCCTTCGTCTGCCTTACTAGTCCTTCAATAGCTCCTCAACCTATGAAACCGTGTTAAAATAACTATTGTGCGCTCTGCTTTCCTGACCCAGCAATTCTACTCCCAGATAAATGTCCATCAGAAATACATTAATGTGGGCACCAAAATGTGTGTGGCAGAGTGCTGACCGCAGCGTGCCGTGTGACCAGCCGAGCATGGGGAACGCCCCAGCTGGAAAAGCCGCAGCAGGTCAAGGCAGTGGGGATCTGACAGCAGCACCAAACAGCCAATGCTGCGGTGTGCAAGGACGTGGACAGGTCTCACAGACAGTGCTGAACAAATGAAGGCAAACACAACAGAGCACAGCTTTTAGGATTTTACTGTTAAGACCGGTGAACTCTTGAGATAGGAGAATTCCAACTTCTACCCCACCCTGGCAACTCAACAACTTAGTGAGACCGTGTCCCAAAATTAAAAAAAAAAAATTAATAACAGCTAAGGATGTACCTAAGTGCAAAGGCTCTGGATTCAATCTCTAGTATTAAAAAAAAAAAAATCAAACCCAATTTCTGGTAATAGCCAAAAGGTACCCTTCGGAAGGATAATGACCAGAATGCTGGAAATGTTCTCTATTTTATGATCATAGTGAAATTCGCTTTGAGATAATTAACTAGGCTCCACTCTTAAGATATGTGCACTTTACTATATATTTCATATGCTTCAATTATAAAATTGAAAAATAAACTAAGACCAGTTACCCAAGAGTAAATGCAAAGTTTGGTGATCAAAGGGAAGAAAGCCCAGTTTACAAATGATGAAAGATCTTGCTTTGGTGTGAATGTTTCTTCTAAAAACGCATGCTGAAATTTAACCACCACCATGACAAAATGAAGAGGCAAGGTCTTTAAGAGGTGTTTAGATCCTGGATCAGGGAGCTATCACGGACGGGAGTGGATCGTTTTTCTGGGAATGACTTCTGATACAAGGGTGAGTTTGGCGTGGGTTTCTGTCTTGTGAGTACGTTTCTCACTTTGTGATGCCCTCCAATGCCATGTCATGACATAGCAAGAAGCCTCTGCTGGGTGCTGCTTCCATGTTACTGGACTTCCCTGACTCCAAAACTGTGAAAAACAAATCTCTGTTTTTTAGAAATCACCGTCTCAAGAATACTATCACGGCAGCAGAGAACAGACTAAGAGAAAACGGACTAAGTTTCACTAAGATCACAGCAGAGGGAGAAGCCAGGACTACACTCATGTTTTTGAGGTCCTAACCCACGGTCTTCAGCTTCAACATAAGGAGCCAATAAATGTTCCCAAGAGATAACCCAGGAATTAGGAGTTGGAGCTCTGAAATCACATGCACCCAGGCTCGTCCCCGTCAGCTAAATCTCTGTCACTTTTGCTGAACTGTTGAACCTTCCTAAACCTCAGTTTATGCATCTATAAAATACAGGCAAAAACAGTAGATTCCTCAGAGACCAGCTGCAGTGATTAACTGAAATAAACAGAAGCCCGTCCAGGCTTAGTACGGGCCTGACAGACATGGAGAGTCCTAGACACCTGCCATGGTCACTGTTAATGAAAATAACGAAGGAAGAGAAATCAGACCATTCTGAGGGGATAAATAAGTTCAAAGGCTCCCTCCATGATTGAGGCAAAGCAAGAATCTGTCTTCCTAATACTGGAAAAAGCAAATCCCTAAAAGCTGTAGCACAAGTACACAGAACAAAATCATCGACATAAATGACACCAAGGACCCCGCATGCACTGCCTAAAGAAGGAATTATTTTCTGCAAACGCTTCGAACCAGATGGTTATAAATGAGAGTTAGCACACGGGCATTACTTAATGACTAAATTTCTTTAACTAAAAATCTAATTTTGTTATGGCATAAATCATACTTTCCTGAAGTAGGGAATTAATTTTAGATTTTTCATTCACCGTTCATAACCTTTCCGCGAATCTGACAGCCAAATCATTTTAAATGTCATTTAACCAATACAGTACAACAGCTTTATTCCTCATCGTACCCTTCCCGAATTCATTATCTCCCACTATAATGTGGAGGAACTTAAGTAAAAAATTACCATTCCATAAAGCTGGGTTTTGCTATGCGGCTGAACAGTATAATTTTTAATTCTGAATCAAGGTAATGTGAGTGCTGAGTAATATTTTTCATAATCCAAAAATCTATTGCAGATTCTCAACCACCAAAAAAAAAAAAAAAAGTTTGAGAACTACTGAAAAGAGTTTGAAGAAGTTAAAATGTCACCCCTGGAGCTTCCTGTGATCATTTTGGGGGCAGGGGGTGGAGTCCTCCCTGGACCACAGCCTCTGCTCCCCTTTCATGTCTCCATCACCCCTGCTGGGAAAAGTCTTCTGTTACGCTAAGCATCATGGGATGTAGGGACTTCTAGGAAAACACTGGCTATGCGGATTAGAAAAGCGGGGCGTAGAAAGCACCCACACTAAGAAAGGAATGAAATGGTAAGCGGAGTGGGGCTCAGTGAGCCAGGTCTATGCAGATGAAGCAGGGCCCGGCCTCCCGTGGACAGGCTAGGAGTGCAGAGGTCCTTGTGGCCACTTCCTGCCGGGGAGCCCCACGCCGACACCCCCTCCCCAAGCAGCAGTGGGGCTGGGGTAGGTCCCAGCTCGCAGACACAGCTTCCTATGCATGCTTATACGTTCTACTTCGGAGCCACTGAGCAGCAAGGAGAGGGGAGTCTTGCTGTCAGCCAGGCTTCCTCACCACTGAAATTCTGACACTGAGCTTCTAAGATTTTCTTATCTTTGAAAGTTGATAAAGTTGAGATGCTTTAAAAGTAATATTTCTTTAACAAGCTTCCCTACAATTTTTCCATTTATTCATTTGAATTTTTAAACTTCACTCTAACAACTTTCATTTTTGCTAGCAAGACACCATGCTGCAATTAAAATCTTCACTGGGGCTGACAGAAGACAGCTAAATAAAGCGATGCCTTCTGGGGCATGGATCCCATTACAGGCTCTCGCTGCCCGAGCGCACACCGCGCATCCCGGACACCTCACCGCAGGGTGCGGATAAGGAGAATCACCGCACTCCTAGACTCCCAGGCACATCACGTCTGAGCCTTCAAATCCAGAGGATGGAGAAGCTTCAGGGATTAACCCACACTCAGAGCTTGCAGGACAGCCACTCTTTCTCGGGGAAGACGCTGGGCATCCCCGGTTCCTCTAGTCATGCCAAGCTTTCAGCAACTGCTCAAGAAAAATGCTAGACACATCCTCAGAGAGACCTGGAGGGGAATAGCTGGGTGGAACGGAGTTTTTGTCATTTGCAGGATCATAATGGGAAGGGAAATAAATCAGACACACATGTTTAAATATTGCATGGTTTCCCTCATGTGAGAGACTCAAAGTATAAATAAAGAACAAAATAAAAGACAGATAATAGGAAATAGACAGATCTTCTGCCAATGGGAAGGGGACCAAAAGACGGAGGGAAGAAGCGGGGAGTGGAAGGGGATGAAAAACAGGGCAGAAGTGTTATACGAAGAGTAAACTCATCATGCACTGCTAACTGACTAATATAAACAAAAATTGAGAAGAAAAAAGACAACGAGATGGGACTGGCCCCTGAGAAATGCTGTCTAATTGAGGGGTCAGATTTTACCTGCTGCCTCACAGAGAAAGTGACATCAGCCCTGGGAGAAATGTGTGTGGTCCTGGTCCACTGGCTTTCCGCCCTAAAGGTCAGTCAAGGCCAGGCGTGGTGGTGCACACCTGCAATCCCAGCACTCAGGAGGCTGAGGCAGGAGGACTGCCATGAGTTGGAGGCCAGCCTTGGCTACATAGTAAAAAAGGGAAAGAAAGAGAGAGAGAAGGAAGGAAGGAAGGAAAGAAAGAGAGAGAGAGACAGACAGACAGACAGACAGACAGACAGACAGAAAGAGGTGAGGGAAAGCCAACACTAAGAAACGTTAAGATGCTCAGGTAGCTGAGCCCTGACACCTTGCAGCCCGTCAGGTGAGGCCTTCCTGAACAGAAAGGAGAGGGCCGGGCAGCGCTGCTCAGGCAGGGGAAGCAAGATTCTCCAACACTTTGCGCCTGAAACCCAGGTGGCACAGTAAGTTTTGTGTGCCTCCTATTTACTGTGCATCCGTGAAGTGATTCACAGAAGGAACCCACAGTTCACACTGAGCTAGGAAATCTAAATAACCAAGCCAGAAGTTTAAATGGAGGTTTAGCAAGACAAAAAAAAAAAAAAATTGCATCTGGATGTCCAAATGAATTTCAAAAAACAGCAAAACAGGGGCTGGGGATTTAGCTCAGTGGCTCAAACATTTACCTGGTAAGAGCAAGGTCCTGAGTTCAATCCCTGATTAAAAAAAAAAAAAAAAAACAGCAAAGCAGGGCCAGGGAGGTGGCTTGGTGGTAGAGCATAAAGTTCTGGATTTGATTCCTTGTACCGCAAAAAAGAAAAGTAAGACCAAAAAGCAAACAAACAACAACAACAACAACAACAACAAAATAGCAAACCAACCTCTTTGCCACTTTACTATTTTAAAATCACCATGATAAGCTCATCAGTAGTGTCCATGTGGGCACAGCTGGGAGCACTGATTCTATGACATCCATTGAGGAGACTGTGAAACAGCTCAAGCCTCCAGAGGGTCTGAATTACTTGATTTTTGTTAGTCATGCTCCACGAGCACGGCCCTGAGGAAGCAGCCCTGACATCTCCCACTCGGTCAGCATCCATCAGTGCCCTGCCAGGACGAGCTGAGGGATGTCTCGGAATTGAGGCCCAGGTCCACAGACGCTTTCTCCACCGCTTTCTGATTTAGAGCAGAGGGTGGCTGGCGAAGGAAAAAGACGCCACACTCTACACAGAGATGGCACCAGTGGTGGAGTCCAGACATCACGAGAGGAAAACACTTTGGGGATATCTGTCAGGTCTTTGAGATGTTAATAAAAGTACATGTGTGTGGTCCTGGTCCACTGGCTTTCTGCCCTAAAGGTCAGTCAGGCCAGGCATGGGGTGGACATGGGTAATCCCAGGACGGAGGCTGAGGCACAAAGATCCTATGTGTGGTTAGTTGGAGCTATGTAGTGAGTGTCTTGAAAAAAAAGTATATAATAAAATACAAGGATTTAGTGATTAAAAGTTCTAGGTATCATTTAAAGTTTTATACCACAAGCTATTTGTTTACAGCTAAAGGAAAGCTAGCTCCAAATTCAAGGCAGTCTTCTGCAGCGAATCCACCGAGGCAAAAGAGTAGACACTAAATTGCGTTTGATGGAATCAATGTCAATAAGCAATTGATCGCTCCACCTTGTTAAACACCATCACCTGCACACGCTGAGCAACCAGGAGGCAAAGGGGAAATTGGCAGTCGTAGCTCTCGGACAACCCAGTAAATTAAAAACTAGCCATCTTTTTGATTTGGAAAGTAAACCACACCTCTCCCTCTGAAGAGGCGATCGGCAGGACCTGGGCCACCGCAGTGCTTGGAGCCCACAACTCTGACTCGGCAGCCCGAGGGACACTGTATTCCTCTGTCTTCACCCTCAGCAACATGGGCAGGGCTTGACAAACCCCTGGCTATCCAGCGCAGATCTGCTTCTCACGCCAGGCCAGGACCACAGCCCTGAGCACAGCATCTATGCCCCTCCCCCAGCGGGCCCCGCCTCTGCCAGCACAGGGCCTGGGCCCTCCACACACCTCACTGCCAGAAGATGGGTGATTTAAAAGATCTCCTCCTGTTAAGCACACGGGGTGCCAAGTGAGGTTTTCAAGAGGCTCTTGGGAGACAATGAACCTGTCCGCGCTCTTCCTTGGTGGCTAAGCGAGTCCCTCTAGGCATTCATTCCCCATGCGGAGAAGTCTCCTGTCCTCTTCACTAAGCAAGCATCCATCTGGTGCTGCCTTTGTCCCAGCAGCCCATGCTCCCTAAGAAAATCAGGCTGCCTTGTCATTGTCTGGGGGAGGAGAGCAGAGCAAGGACAAATGTCCCCAGAGAGGAGAGGGCAGCGTCAGTGCATTAATTACTCATGATCCTCTCCAGGCACCCTCCAGGCGGTGGCATGACTGAACATCAACCCTAACATGATACTAGAATACGCCACTCTTTCTTCTTTCTGCTAGCTGCAAGCCCAAGACGACGTTTAGAACAACCCGAGCCTGGACCATTAAAAGACAAAGCAAGAAGAAGGGCTGCCCTTCTGCACAATCATCTCCTCAAAGCCTGTTTTCCATTCTTGATTTTGCACTTGGAGCAAGGGGATCACCAGCAGGAAGCTCTGCCCTAAAGATGCACAATGGTACGGAGCCCCGCTGGGAAGGGCAGACCTGGCGCAAACCTCTGAAAAAGTGTGCAGGCTGGGAAGGGAGGGAGCGGCAGCTGAGGGGCCTATGCCAGCTGGAAACACCCAAAGTCTCATAAGTCTAAGGACAGCTCCAGAACTCCTGGTTCTCGCAGAAACCACCAACATGCCCAGAACCAGGTCCCCTCCCCTGGCGTTCTCTGGCTCAGCCATGTCTCTCTGGCCTCGCAGGTATTTCTTCCTCCTCTTCGCCTCCTCTGGCTAGCAGGCTCCCTTCCATTCCCCTTTCACTCCCTCCACCTTCTTTCCTCGGGATACCAGGCCTCCCAGTGCAGCTCTCGGCAGGGCCCCGTGGGCTCCCCTCTGCCGTTCGTGTACTGATTCATAACCAGACCTGGAGTCCAGTGGTACCAAGACCCCCCTCAAGCTCCCCTGTGGAGAGACAGGCAAGCAGCAAGCCAGGAGATGTACAAACACCTACCCATCCATCCTGAGAAGTGCCAGGGACAAAACAAAACAGGGAAAGCAAAGAGCTAGGGAAGGGGCAGGGTGCTGTTGCTCCAAGGCAGGCCGGGGCTCTGGGGGCTGGTGATGGGGAGGACACTGACCCCATCCGAGCATGACGTTTGTCTGCTCAGGACCGTCTTTCCCTCCTGCCCACCAAGCAAGCATTTTTCTCCAGCATCACCTCCTCCCACTATGGCTAATAGCACGGGCATTAGAATCAGTAGTGGAACCCGGCTTGGTGGCGCACACCTGTCATCCCAGCACCATGGGAAGCTGAGGCTGGAGGTCTGCAAACTGGAGTCCAGCCTGGGCAAATTAGCGAGACCCTGTCTCAGTCAATCAACCAACCAACCAACCAAGGACCAGAGATGTAGCTCAGTAAAAATCCTGGGTTCAACTCTAGTGCTAAAACAAAAGAACCAGCAGTGGCCGGACACGTGGCAGTGAGTGCCACCATAGCAGGCCCTGTCAGCTGAGCACCTGCCCATGCGAAGCTGTCCCCCTCACCCCCCACTCTCCTTGCAGGCTTCACAGCCCCTGAGGAACCTCTGACTCCTACGTCCTCTCATGGCCTCCACTACGCATCCAGTGGACTAGGCGGTTTGTGACTGTCGTCTGAATAAATGATTGTTGTGGGCTTCCGCATGCATCTGCTTTTGTACAGGGAGATCACCCCCACCGTGCTTTGATTAGAAGGCACTTTCATCATGCCACTGTAACACTTATATTAAGAAAATGAAGCTTAAAGTAGTTTAAATTAAATGAGTTATATTTAATTAAAAAGCCTTTAAGGCACTGTAAGGCTCTTTTCGATTTTCTTTTGTAACGGAGGGAGTCAGAAGAAAGGCACCAGTGGTCAGCACAGTGGGAGTTGATATTTACTTAGTACCCGCCCTTCCACAAATCTCAGGGAAGACTGACTTTTCCTGCCAGCCTTTCTCTGGGCCTTAGGTGGGAAATTCTGTGAACTTCACCCTGAGGAAGAGATTAAGTGCAGTTCCTGTGAGACGGCTGT
>PVLA01015317.1:0-25854 GCA_004027455.1 Hydrochoerus hydrochaeris | reverse complement strand
ATCACTGATTCTGAGATCTGTATTGATCTAGGAGGCCAGAGACACCTCAAAGGGCAAGATAAGGCCACAGCTGTGGACACTTGGCTCCAACCCCAATTAAGCAGATAGAGACTGCAGAATTTACTCCTACTGTCTCTCTTCTACCATGCCTTCAAAACAAGACAGTTCTAATAAATTGACTTGATTCATTACTTGGAGACGTCCTGCTCATTGCCTGCCCTTTCCTCAGTTTCTCTGCCCTTGTTGGACCTATTAAAAGTGGACTGATCCAGAAAAGTCTTTGTCTTAGCCCTCAGAGTCTTGAGCTTAATTAAAGGGTTTTGATCCTCCCAGTGCCCTAAAATCATACTATTTGTCTCATTTTATATAACCTCCGCTGTACACTCGTTTGGAAGGTTGAGGATGTAGGGCAAAACGCGATAATATAAAGAACTCAAAAAACTAGATTCTCCCCCAAACGAAAGACCCAATGACAAATGGGCAAGTAAAAGGAAAAGACAATTCTCAGGAAAAGTGCAGGTAAATACATGAAAAGATGTGCAATATTTCTGGCCATTAAAGAAATACAAATTAAAACAATACTGATATTCCATTTTACCCCCAGAAACAATGGCTATCATCAATATATCAGATAATAACAATTGCAGGCAAGGCCACAGGGGGAAAGGAACCCTTCTACAAAAAGTACTTTGGATCAGGATGATAGGAAAAATGGCTTGAAGGCTTGCCTTCAAAAAGCAAGATCCCACTCTTTTGCCTGCAAAAATAAAACGCTTTGCTTTGAAAATTCCCAGTACTTATTTTTTGCCATGTTGAGCAAAACCAGAGTGGCATTAACACAGCAAAGACATATAGAAAGCAAACGAGACAGTGTTACATTTAACAGACATGCTCTCAACCAGGATAAAGGCACTGCTTCGTAGGATAAAGGATGAAATAAAAGATTTTCAATATAAATTTGTACTTACTGTGATATTTAAATATATCGTTTTCTTTTGATCATCATAACTGACATATGCTGATTTTACACCAATGTATTTCACATCAATAGATCGAGGGAAAAGGAAAAACACAGCCAATCCACAAAGGAGCAGACAGAAAAACACAGATGCCATCACATAGAGCTTTCTGAAAAGGAAGTATTTAATTATATGTCCATTAAAACCTGCATTATGATATATTTTAGAGGAGATATTTTCACTCTGAATATTTTTTCCATATATCATACCAGCAAGAAGATACATAATTTCACATTCTGAAAGTACTAGGTAATGCGTTCTCTTAATTCTACTAAGCATTAAAATGTTCTGGGATTCTGGGCTTATAATGAATGTTTATTGAGGTAATTTCAAAACCAGATTTCACAGTAGGTTTAAGCCTAGGAGTTCTATCTAGATACAGACTTCAAAGCTTCCTTCTGAATTCACTGAAGCAGAGTTTTCATATGTGAGTTTCACTATAACATGGTCTCCTGAAATGACTGTATCAGAATCACCTGGGAAGGTCTTAAAAATAATGAAATAATCACACACTTTTATCAGTCTCAATGACTAGAATTTGTCCTTTTTTTGATTTCTGTCAGTCCCAAATACCTATGCACTTACTATTAAAAAAATATTATTTACATTAATCAACTCGGGCTTGAAGTCATTGTTACAGTTTTTTAATCAAAGAAATAATATTTGCACTTACAAGAAAAAAAGGAAAAGAATTCAACTTGTCTTTGCTATTCTTCTAACTCCTTAGCAATAGGCAGTATTTATCCCCTCTATTTTCACCATTTTTTTTTTAATCTCTACAAAGGAAAATTTCCTTTTTGCTTAAAAATATTCTCAAAGCTAGTTTCAAATTTCCTGATCTCTCCAATACATAGCCCTCCATTAAAAGGCCTAAGTCAGATATCGCTTCTTCTTCCTGATAGTGTAATTATATATAAAAAAAAATTATTTTCATTCTTTCTTCCATATTCTTCTGAAAACCAATTTTCAATGCCTTCATGACATTGCATGCCTCACAACAGTGATTAAATAGCCTCATAAGGATGTTTCATATTTTTTCTGAGTATTTTAAGTCTAAGTGAAGAAAAAAAGAGCAAATGGTTTATCAAAAAAAAGAAAGAAACAAAACTTTGCAAAATTGCTACTATTAAGCCTGGGCTATTGTATTGAGTGAAGCAATTCACACTCTGTATTTTGTCAACCCACTCAGAGCAGTCCTAGTTGTGAATATATGTATGTACATTATTTGCAACTAGAGCAAATACTATTGAACCTGGTAAGAAAATAACATCCTATGTAGAATTTCACTTCAAATTGACTATTTCATTGACAAAGTATGTGCATTTTTGTTTTAAGATTCAACAGTCACAGTCTTTCTTATGATCCTAGGGACAGCAACCAAATCCCGGGAGATACATAATATTAATAAGGTTAAAAAGCTTCAGTGGTATATATGGTGTCAAGTTAGAATTTTACTTCTGCCATTTTCCATCTGCTGTCTTTCAGGTAATTTAGTCCTGTAAGATATACAGGTTTTTAGTATTATATGACTTAACTAAAATATACAAAGCAATTAATAAATATGTTTTTGTAAATACTTCACCATAACTCCAACTTGTAAACAAATAAAAACCCTGAGTTGTTCCTAAAATAGTATAATTTTACTACAAATTGAGAAACATAGCTTTCTGTTCTGTGTGAACTTTGCAGATTGCTTACTCTACTCCTACAGGGCAGTCTTTCCCCAACCTCAGATACTCTGTCACACACTTTGCTGCTCAGGACTCAGCTGCAGGCTAAAAGAACCTCTGTGGCTTTCTATCTTATGCTGTGCACTCTGCTAACTACAGCCCTCTTTGCTTCCTGGACCCTAGGTCCCACTCCCTCACTTCAGGGAGGCAGCTAAGCTCTGTCTAGATTCCTTTCCTTCTGCTACAGTCTGCAATCTATTTCTAGATAGTAAGCAGAACAATAGCATGGCTTAAGTCATGTTCTTTCCTGTTAACAAGGATATCTTCCTTTGATGCCTGAGATCCACTATCTCAAAATGTTGCTTAAAGCAGTTTTCAAGTTTCTTAACAATTTTGTGTTGTCTCCATCATGTCTGAAGTGGAAAATCTAATATATCTAATCTTGCCTCTCTGCTTATATGCTGAAAATTGTGTTCCTTAATGGCATTTACCTACATAGTTGCCTTATGGATAAAAATTTGAAAATTACTCCAACAATACTTTTGTTGAGTGTTCAATGCAACTACTGAGTACAATTTAAAATCAGTGTGGTTCTGCTTGCCATTTAGAACATCTCACTAAATTTGACAATCAAAATACAATGATTTTAAATCACACATGGGAATGCTTTTAGATACATTTAATCATCAACTCAATACACAGAATCATTTTTTGCTTTTTGTTTCAATTTTAGGAGCTACTTTTTTAAACATCTGATTTCATCTTTTAGGTTATGTAAAAAGATTTCGGTTTTAAAGTCCAATCTTACCTGGTTACCAGTTCCCTCTCAAGCTCTGAGAGCAACTAATTTTATTAGTTATTGGCTTATGATTTCATTCTTTTTGTGGGTATGTATATGTGTGCATGTAGAATGTGTTTTCAAATTAAAATGTGCTCTGAATATCACACTATAGTTAATCAGATCTTTCTCATTCCATTTTACTATCAGGTATATGTAGCATTACTTAATTGACCAACTGTTATTTACTATTTAAATTGGGTCTAGATTTTTGCTATTACAAACATTGGCACATGAGTAATTTGCACAAAAGCAAGCTACTCCATTTGACAACTATCCTTGGAATAAATTTTTCAGAGTACCTGAGCCAAAGACCAAATTCATACATAATTTTGTTACATAATGTAAAATTCTCATTCTCTAGCAAGGCATGAGTATACTTATTTTTAGTGCCAACTAAAAACATGCTAAAAAAATTTTGGATTTCTGCCAATCTGATAGGAATGGTATCTCAGTGCAATTTTCTTTTGTATTTCTTTAATGAGCAACATTGAACATCTTTTAATGTGTTTAAGATCAATGATATTTGTGTGTGTGCTAGCTTCTATTTTTCCCCCTCTTTGGGTAGTTTTCCTTAAATTTTTAAGTGCTGCTGAATAAGAATGTTGGCCCCTGAATGTGGTATGATTTGCACCATTTGTCACTGGGCTTGCAGTTTCATTTTCAACCTGTATGTTTATTTATGCTATGTCAAATTCATTTCACTTTTCTTTCATCACTGCTAGTTCTAATAGTTAGAAATATCTTCCTATTGAGGTTATCAAGGTTTTAACCCTAATTCTTTTTCATCTTGGTATCTTTCTATATATTTTATAATAAAAGATCTGAACCTTTACATAATCATCAGTTCATTTTGTTCACATAAGAATTTTACAATAAAGGGTCAGGATGTTTATATAACCCTCAGTTCATTTTATCTCAATGATTATTAGATATGCTATTCTACAGTTTATTAGTTCAAAGCACTGTGGTCAAGAAACAGCATATCAATCTGTTTTTCTACCCTTTATCAATTAAAGTTTTGACCCTTTTGCATGCAGCTCAAAGGTTTTTTTAAGCCTTCAAAGTTCAGGAATCTCACTAGATTTGGCTTTCTTGTTTTAGCTTTTTTGTTGGTATCAGGATGGTGGTATGTATTTTTAATACATAGAATCACATCAGCTTTTATTTCAGGGCTGTGTTCTTGAATTAAATGTTTAGCATTTGCTCTGTTCTAGTCTTTTGATATTCTTCTTCAGGGGCTACAATTACATACATGTTAAATTTTCTTTATAGTCTATATTATTTTTTTCTCAAATATTTTTAATAAATTTGTCTCTGTGTTTTCATTCTTTCTTCCTGTTTATTTTCTATTTCTCTTACTATACTTTCTAGGGTATGAATTTAGTTCTTTAGTTTTTCCAGTTTTGTGGAAAAAAAAATACTTTTCTAATTCTTTTAAGGGATCTGTAGTCTCTTTTCACATGTTATTTGGTTATCTCATTTCTAAGTTTTTCAACTTTTGACTTGCTGCTGTGTCATAATTTCTGTCTATAAGTTTAATTTTTGGTACATTTCATTCTGAAGTTTCACTTTCTTTTCTCATATACTTTTTTCATCTGTTTGCATTTCACTGAGTTCCAGTCCCTATTGCTGGTGTTTAAAATAAGAAATGTATCTGTATTTTAAAGAGATGGTTCCACTTTGGGTGATGGTGATGAGTCAGGGCTGTTTCCCTAGCTCTACTGGTCAAGAGCTCCATATTCCTTTTAAAAAGGTGGGCTCTGAGTATTCATCCCCGTAGTTCTGAGATCAATTCCCTAGTAGCTGGACATTTTCTCTGATTTATTCCTAGTTTCTGTCCTGCACGTATGAATCCTATCTCCTATCTTTTTCCTTACAATGAATGTTTCTGCTTTTGAAAGAGTTTTTGTTGAGATTTATAGTATTTGAGAATTTAGGATAATTCAGTTCCTTTTGATTTTCTCAAGGCCTGTGGTGGCTTTTAACATTCTCTCCAAACTAGAGCATGTAGTCTTCTCATTTGAAAAGCAATTCTCAAAAACATTTGCTCAGAGTGCTCTAAGTAGGTCCTTCTTTTTGGGGGTACAGTACTGACTCTGTTCAGTGGTGGGCTTAAGCCCCTATAATACTCTCATTTGGTTTCCTTGACAACCTCAATAAAATCATTAGGTACATTTGGGTCGCTCCTGCCATCATGGTTTGAATACCCATAATTATGCTGGGAGGAATTGGAATAATTCATCATTTGTTTTTAATGAAAATAGCACATGTATGTTTCCTACTGCTATTCTAGATCTATTTTAATAACAGAAGACAAAGACATCATACTGCTTTGAGAATCTTACCCCAAACAGAAATCCTTTTCATTTAATGACAGGAAGCATATAGTGGTATACTTTAACAACCTCATAGAAATTTTCCTTTTAATGGTCCTAACTAGAGTAATTATTGATACATAATTTGAAATGAAAAGATGAAAATCAAATCAGGAAACTATTATTTTTTTATAATCACTTACGTTCTTCTTGGCCTTAATCTCTGATCACTATATGGAATCAACGCTACCAGTTGGTTTTCTTGCCCTAAAAGTAAAAGTAGTAAGTTTAAATACTTATTAACATGATTAAATAAAAATACAGTTGTACCTTATCATAACATACTTTAGAAAGCACAGGAATCCATCTGGCTTTCACCTCATTCCATTAGTAAACTGCATGGTAACTCTTTAATACTTATCCAGCAGAAATTAAGTTCTAGAGAAGACACTGTATCTTTTTATACCAAGATGTCTAGTTAAATCAAAATAGTAGAAAGAAGCCTGCATTATTCTTTCATCCACTGAAAAAAACCTAAGAAGTCCCACTTTTCAGAAGATCTGAATCTACCAAGCCTTCATTCAACTCCTGTTTTCCATGAAGACTTTGATTTTATTGCCTGAATGACAACAGGAGAAACACATTGCTGTCTCCCCTCCCTGAAACTTGTCACTTCAGAGATTCTAACACTATCCCCTCTGAAAACCAAAACGGGTATCTTCTAAGGCTCAAGCTTCAAGAGGTCACTGGTCTCATCTGAGATCACTAATTTCAAGTGGCCAACGATCATAGTGCATTTTCCTGTCATACACTCAATCTAAATCTCCAAGGTCACATTTTCCTAACTTCAACTCTCTTCAAACCTTCACTATCTTCTCTTTTATACTCTTCTTAGTTCATGATGTGGTAAACAGAACAGATCTTCCATAAACCCCTACCACCATAGTGATAAGAGAATTCTGGTATGTCCTAAATTGAGTTATAAGTCAGAGAATGGAGGGAGGAAGCAGATATGTTTCATTCATAACATCAAGGTAAACCAACAAGGGAAAATAAAACCCTGCTCCACGTTTGTTTCCTGTATGTTCCCACACTGCATTCTGCTTTTGGAACCAACCTCCCAAGAAGTAGCAAAAGCTTCTGTTTACAGATTGCCCTCCCATCCCAGGACTTGGCCCCTTCATGTTGGCTTACTCCTTTACCTATAGCCAATGCAGATTTAATGTAAACAACTTAAGCCTTCCTCCCCAAATTTCATTATAAAAAATCTTGGCCCTTTGAGGTCCAGTGAACATTTTTTTCAACTGCTATCTGCCCATGCCACTGGTAGCATAGGAAATTTGGTTCTTTTACCTTGGTTAGAATCTAACAGTTCTATAAACCCTTCATTTCCCAGTCCACTTAGTTTAAATTTTAACTTAACAATATCTATTTACATAACTGCTTCCATGTCCAAACTTTCTACCTTGTCTCTGATTACTGAAAAACAAGCTTCCTATATTCCTTTGTAAGAAGAGCCCACTATACTTGTCCATGAGATCTTATCCCCTTTCATCTATTCAGGACAGTCCTCCAATACTTCTCTCATCTGCTGCAATACCAGTGTTTTCTCTATATATGAGTTCTGTCAATATACAAACATTAATCATTCCATTTAAAAAAAGGAAAAGGTCCCTGTTCAGTCTTCTTAATCCCTTCCTATGCCACACTACTCTTCTTTTCCATACACCAAAATATCTCAAAACAACACAGAACAACACACAGTATTTTATCTCTATCTCCTTGATCTCACTTTACATGTATTACACATATGCTACACACGCTTTTTCACAAACTACAAAAAACTGCATTGCCTACACGTCATCAGATCTGATGGTCACTTCTCATGTAACCTGATTGCTCAGTAGCATTAACTGTTCACTATTCTTTTCTCCTAGATATACTTTCTTTACTTAGCTTCCAGGGCACTACACATGTAGGAATTTCCTCATCTTCCTCTAGCTGCTCTTTCGTGGGTTTCCTTTGCAAATATTTTCTCACCCCACTGACCATGAAACGCTGTGGTCTCCCAAGGTTCTGTGCCAGGGTCTCTTTTTTTCTCCATCCACACTGAGAGCTTGGCATTCTCATTCAGCTTAATTGAAATACTGTATCATCTTCCTATTGATGCCTCTAGGCTGAACTTATACTTGAATTTAAGACTCATAATAAAGAACTGCCTATTGGAAATATTCACTTCTACATCAAATATTCATCTGCAAACATACATTCTTAAAATTAAGCTCCTTATCTTTTCCCTGAAACAAACTCCAATCTTCTTATTTTAATAAATCATTACTCCCATCCTTTCAGTTGCTCAGATTAAAAAAAAAAAAAAAAAAAAAAAAAAACTTTGAATCATCCTTTATTCCTATGTTTCACAATCCATCTCTGGGCTGCCAGAAGTATGTTGGTCACAGCACTAAAATCCAGTTAGATTGCTAAAATATATCTTCTCCCATCCCCCTCAGCCTGGTGTACTTTCTTCAACTATAATAATCCTTTTATTCTCTAACAGCTACTTTTCCTGCAAAGATAAAACCATCACATTCAACAGCCATGGAAATGTGACCTCCTCCACCTCTAACCCAAGGCATTTCTCAGAGTTTCTGATATCTGTTATTCTGCCCTTCCTTCATGGTCTCTCCATAGTCACACAACAACTTTTAACAACTAGAGAATGAAAACAGCATAAGGTACCTTACATATTCCTTCCACATATTCTTCCCATACCTAAAGTACTGCACAAATAGTATGTAATTTCCTTCTTACAGCCGCAATGATTTACCACAGCCTTTTTCTTCCTATTTGTGTCACTTTCATATATCATGAAGTTCCTCTCAGAAATAACAAATTAGGGCAGGAACAACTTGTTTTTTTTTTTTTTTTCAGTTTATTAGTACATGTTTGCAGTACATACTAATTAATTTATTGTGGGGAGTTGTATAGTACAGTTTAATTTTATCATCCCCTAATCCTCTCATCTTTCCCACTCCTTCCAACTCTTGTTCCTCTTGCACACTTAGGAGAGTTACAATTTCCTATGCTTTTCCTTCAAACCTTTTTTTCCATCTCTCCTCCCTCTTCTTTTCTCCATTTCTTGTTGTCCTTTCCATATGAAAAAACATCTCCATGCTTCCTACTGTCTATCTTTTATTTTGCTCTTTATATTTTGGGTTTCTCATAGAAAAGAAATCATGTGGTATTTAAACTGTGTCTGATTTATTTCACTTACCATTATGACCTGGAAGTACCTCCATTTACTTATGAATGCCTCAAGTTTATCCTTCATTATAGTAGAGTAGTACTCAGTTTTAGATAAATGCCATGTTTTCTTCTTTAAGAAATGAATTACAAATGTTAAAATGACCAGATTAATTAAGTTGCTTCTAATAGCCAGCATGGGAAGCAACTGTGACACACTCTTTGCAGACATCAAACATGACCAAGTTTCCAAATGACAGTGTGCACTATTTACAACAGCAGGCAGGAAAGGAAACAATATTGGATGGAGGCAAGTCATCTTCATGACTGCTTTAGGAAGCTTAATATGTTTGTTTGTGTTCTTTTAACTGAAGGCAATTGATACGAAGTCTTACTCTTTAAGTCATTTAAAACAGCTGCTTACAGAGGTTTTACACTATCAGCATTTTAGCAAATGTGTGGAGTCATTCTTTAAAGGAAAAACAAAGCAATAACACATACCCCTAGGAATTCTTCCGGTTCCTTGACAAGTGGGGCATGTGACACTATCTCTTCCTGTAAATTCCACATATGGAAACTGAGAGACATCTCCGTTTCTTCCATCTTCATTATGGACATCACTATTAACCAACCCAGTCCTCATATTTTCAGTTGATGTGACTGCATCATAAGCATCTTCTTTACTTGGATGCAAAGGCAAATGAGAAAGAGACTTTCCCATGTCTAATGAAAAAGGAAAATCAGTGAACTTCAAGGAAAAAGTAAACTCAGGATGTTGCTATCAATCTAATTAACTTAAAATAAACTTCAAGAGTGTGTTCACACTACTTTTGGAGTTAAAATTAAATTTCATCAAATACTGACTGAAAGAAAGAAGCAATTTGTTAAGAGTCCAGAACTGTATTTCTAACAAAATACCACAGGGTATCTCATAAGACTTGTAATGAGAATTGGCCTTCAAACACTAAACATTTGACAAAAGCCTGCATCTTCTTCAGGTTCCTGACAAAGAAACATATAGGCTTCATTTTTGTTAGAATAGAACAAAGATGCACTGTATCTTTAAACTAGCTGCACTAAAGGCAAAATGTACTTTAAATAGATTACAACTAGATAATATGTGCAGTATTAGGTAATTTCAAACTGGTACTTTCCAGTCGTTCAAAATTCATACACTTTAGAGAAAAGCCATCACGTCTATCTTTTGATATCTAGCTTCAAACATTTCAACATTTGCAACAAAAACCTCAAAAAAAGCTATATCATGCAGACTTTTCTTCTGTTCTACAGTTGGCAGTTAAAATTATAAGTCAAACATCCCAAAATATTAAATATAACTTACCAATGTAAACAAGCAAATTTAGAACATTAAGTTCGAAACTTTAGGAAAACAGTATAAAACTAACACTGGGAAAGTTAAACATAAATTTAAAATCCAAGTAAGAATAAGTAATTTCTACTGGATTCTATTTAAAAACAAAACAAAACCTCTGCAGGTAGCTACAATTTCAAGACTTAATGGTCATGTTACCCACTCTGTTAATAATGTTCTGAGAGAAAAAAATAATGAAAGCGGTCTCAAATACAGTGTAAACAGCAGGATTAAAACAAAACTATACTCGCATTCAAACTTAAAATTGTAGGAAAAGCAGTATTTTTTTACTATGTTTGTTTTAAAAATATACATATTGTCCATACAAGTTCAAAATCTCGTGATTTGTGATTTCTGAAAAGCACTAATTTGTCCTTATGGCAGTTAATCCTAGCCAAACCAACACGTGCCAGTCACAGGTGGTTCCAAGGGAAATGTTAACCATTTCCCTGGTGACACTTCTGCTCACTGCAAGAACTGGGATCACGGGGCTCAGCAGCAGGGCTCACACACCAGCGGTGCGAGGTGCATTCTACTGGAAGCCTAGGGAAGAAAGAGTAAGGCAACCTAAGGGGCTCTGGGTCCTGGCAGGTTTTCTAGTCCAACAGCCAGCTTGGCTGATTCTGCTTCGGGCAGACTGGAGATGGGCCAGAGTTAGCCAGGCATAGCACTGGTAATCTCTAAACTTCACCCTAGATTTTCCTCAGAACACTCACAAGTTGAACCACGTTTATTCTTGGACACATACTGTTTAACAAGAAAAGCTAGATTCCTTTTTCCTTCTCGATTATCGCGGTTTCTTAATTTCCAAAAAACCCAACAATATTCTCCACACTCCAATCAATTTAAATGGGTCGTGATCTTTCTGTGCTGATACTGCTTTTGTTCTGGGCGTGCTTAAGAACCAAGGAAACCAGCACCTTTCGACAAGCGCCATCAACAAAAATCCACCGCACAGCCTACTTGGCAAAGGCTGCAAACGCGTTCCAGCCAAGCGTGCGAGGAAATGCTATAACCACAACAGCAGCCAGGGCCTCCTGGCCGCCCAGGGTGCGGGGCGTGCAAGGGAGCGGAGCGCAGGGCTAGCGCGAGTTTGAGGCCGGGACCGGGGCCGAGGCCGGCCCGGGGCCGAAGCGCAGGGGCGCAGGAGCGCAGGGGCGCAGGAGCTCAGACGACCGAGCCGGCCCCCCGGCGGCCTCCCCTCCTCCACTGGTCGCCAGGCCCGGATTCGCCGCCGCCGCCGCTCGGCCCCATTGCGCGGGGGTCCCGGGGGTTGGGCGTCCGAGGTCGCTCACCGGCACGCGGGCGCTGCGCAGTCCCGGGCGGCTCTGGCGCGGACAGGCCCGAGCACAGGGTGGCGGCGGCCGCGGTCCCGGGGTAGGGAGTCGGAGAGGGCGGCTCGGATCGCAGGGCGGCCGCGGATGCGAGCGGGGGGGAGGGCGGGGGCTGGGCGGGCGACGGCGGCACTGGCTGGGCACGGGGCCGCGGCAACCTGCGCCTGCGCAGAGCGCCCGTGCATGAAGGCGACCGGCAGGAAGGCGGCGCCTGCGGCTTTTCCGGCTGCTGGGGCCTAGGAGCGCCGCTGCGGGGACGGTGGGCCGTGCACACTCAGTCATTTTCATAATTTTGTACCTTAAAGTTCAGCCTCTCCCGTTCTGGGCTGCGTAACAGACACCTTTCATTCTCCCCCGGGCTGTTTGCCCGCTCGGCCCCCGCTTACTCCTCATGGGAAGGATCCTACCGCTGCTCTGCAGACCCCAGCCCAGACCCAGCGCTGCAGCTCAGCCTTGTGAAGTGGAGCTACTGTTCCATCTCCGTCAAGCCTAGGAGTTCTCTTTAGAAGACGAGAATAGAAATTTTTTGAAGGGTCAATAAGATACTGGCAGTAACTCAAGGACAACTAAACTCTTACCTGTGGGGAGTTTAGCATTAAGTATTATGATCCTAACAGCAACCAGCCATATTGCAAAAGTGACTTATTTAGAAATTTGCCGTTAAAACTTATCAGGCGTTGTAGAAAAGGTTTTACATCATCTCATTTAATTTAGCGTGAATACAGACCCTGCTTGCTCTATGAAACAGTGTGGTATATTTATGTACATCTGTATGACAGGTATAACCTGTGTGTGAGCATGCAATAAAAAATGAATGTAGGTTGGAAACTTGAAAACAAATTAGTCATAAAGGTGCTTTAAGAAAATACTACATTGCTAATTATTATGGTCATACATGTGTTTCAAAAAGAACATTGCTGAGCATTAAATAGGTTGGGTGGAAGGAAAATTGGAGATTGAGGGATCAGACAGTAAGTGTGATGAGAATCCAGAGCAAAAGAAAGAATATCTGGGGACAGAAGGTAAATACCTAGGAGTGACTGGGAGATAGAATCTGCAAGATTTGCTTACCATGGAATAGTTTCTTTTTTTCATTTTTTTTTTATTAGTTCATGTTGGCATTATGTCTTTATATTCCTTGTGAGGAATTGGTACTGGTACATAACACATCTCAATTCTTTTTTCAGTTCATTTTCTCCCTTCCCTCTCCCATCTCTTGATTCCTTCCCACTTGAAAAAGGTCTGTCTTACTACTTCCTATTGTAGCCATTACTTCTGTACAAAATGAGCTCATGAGCTTGATCATTCATAAACGGTGAAGAATGAACTTGTGAACCAAAGAAGAAAGCTACAAGAGTTTTATTGGAAATAATAAAAGAAAATTTGTGCTGTGTGTCTACTGTAAGGGGATTCAGAGCAAAAATCCAAGTGGTACTCTGTCCTATCTTAGGTGTGTAAGCAGAGCATGGGAAAGGAGCTTGTTTCAAAGCAAAAGACTTTAAAAGAAAACTGGTTATGTTGTGTTTCTGTTTTCTTCAGGTCTGGTTGAAATTTGGGTCTGGAGGTGAGGAGAAGCTGTTAAAGTGTTAACTAGCTTAGTATACCCTGGAGGAAAGGGTCTTTATCTCTGTTTTCATCATAACCTTTAATCCTTTGTTCCTGTGTTTTCTTTTACTTTTCTAAATTTAACTGGTGTTCTGGTTGATACATTGTGTCAACTTGAGAAGTTTAGAGGTTTACCTAAGACCCTCAGCTGGGAGCCAGGGTTCTTACTTTGTAAATATCCTCAGCCTGTGCAAGACCAGGACAAGGAGACTTTGTGAGTGCTATACAGCCAGGGGGAGAGGGAGGGGCTTTGTAAAATATAAGCAGCCACTTTTGCTCTGGCTGCTTTTGCTGACTGCTGAGTTAAAGTGTTGCCACAGTGACATGCCACCTTGCCTTGAAGCTAGTTAATTATGGACTGAAACCTCCACAAACTGTAAGCTAAATAAATCTTTCCTTCTCTAATTTGGGGTGTTGGGTATTTTGTTCCAGCAATGAGAGAAAAGTAACCAAAACAACTGGGTACTTAATTAAATGGCTTCTTTAATTACCTATTTTTTCTTTAGAATGGTCTAACTGGCTATTCATTTTAACTATAACCCCATTCTGAAGAAGTAGTCCCTAACTTCCAGGAGGTGAGAAGGGGCAAAGACTACTCTGGCCACTTAAGCTGAGAAGGGTCAGCATAGGAGAGATGGCAGCCCAGGATTTTCCCCAGAGAACAAATTTAATGAGACCTCCGTAGGTTTGTTTGGAGTTCAGCAGCTGTTGTTCCTCTTCAGAGAGTCAGTTTAGCAGAGGTTGGTAGAATGAGTCAGCACATTCATCATTGGTTCCATCTATAAGATCATTTGGAGTTTGACAGATTCTAGCAAATCTGTCTTAAAAGATTAAGAATGCACAGCACAAACATGAGGACCAGAATGAAAAGGCAAATGAGCGTGAATAGGTGAAGAAGCCAGGCCCAAACATTGTGTGTAAGGCATTGCAATAGAGATTATAACTCACTGGCTCCTAGATCTGCCTGTTTACATAGGCAATCTGTAAGTCTGACGTTTACTTTCACGGTTTTAAGGTCTTCTTCCACCTGATGTGAGCTATTCAAAGACAGGACGTTTTGTTTACTAGTGTGCGTGTGATTCACCCCACTTTCGGCCATAGGCCATAAGAAGATCAATGGCTGTGTGGTTTTGAAGTACTATTTCAGCTAAGAAATTACATGACTCTTGCTTAACTTCTATATCTGCAACTGTGGTTTTCATCCTTGTTTAAGCATAATAGATCTTTAAGACTGATTTTAGGACTGATCTTTCTTATAGAATGCCTACAAAGCAAAAGAATTGTCTGGAAATTGCATGTCTTATATCTGGTATTTGTGGTGTGGAGTTATTGTGTGTATGTCTGCCCAGATCACATTTTTTCAGTCCTTTATTTTCCTTTCAATCTTTTTTTTTTTTTTTCCCCTACCAGGGATCAAACTCACAACCTCACACTTGAAGACAGGCGCTTAGGCCACTGAGCTAAATCCCCAGTCCTTTCATTCCTTTATAAGAGAGCATGTTAGATGTGTTTCTTTCATGCTGTGATTTCAGAGACTGTTCTAAGAAGGACTCTCAAATTGAGGATCTGGCTTGAAGAAGCCATCTCCTCTGGTCTTTGTATCTTAATCTTTGAAATAACTGCTACAACAGTACAGACTCCAATCCATTTGTAGGGCAGCACTAGGTATAAATTGCTCTACATAAAAATAGAATCCAGTTTCCTCAAGAGACAGGCCCTGAGTGTTCCCAGGGGGATAGAATACTTTATTTGCTGCAGATTTCCCAGAGCCACATAGTGTATATTAGAACAATCACAGGAAAGAACTCTTGATAAGCACGATGGGTCGCTATGTAAATATTTCCATGGGGCAGATCCATTGAAATAAAAATTGATGCCAAGACCCATTAATGGTAGCAGTGTTTGCAAGCAATGTGGTTATTGTTATAAGAGCAAACTAAGCGTTGGAAGAGCCTTGAAAGAATCATTTCCTAGATGGAAGGCTTAGAGTGACTGGTTGCAAATACCGTGAGTCATGACAATCCTGGTATGTTGGCATGTAAGAAGGGAAAAATTAAAGTAGCACCTAAGCATTTGGTAGATAATTATGTAGTTAGTTAATCCCTGGCAATCAGAGTGTTTAAATCGCTGAACTCCTTCCACTGAATTTTTAATTACCAGTTACATCATCATACAGCAAGGACAGTTATGGTTTATTTCTAGACATCCACCCAAAAACCTCATGCAGTTAAAAGAGGGGGTGGGCTTTTCAGATGTGGCTGAATCTAGATTTTGTGATTGCATAGTCTAATGCTGAGATTAAAGATGTGAGTGCTATATCTGCCCTAGGGCAGGTAGCCTACATGCAATATAAGGGACAGAGAGAGGATTGTTCTCCCTTACCCTCACTTCTTGCTTTTGCTGTCTTCTGTCACCAAAAATTGTTGCCCCTGTGCCATGTGGCACCTTTCCTTGTAGCTAACCAATTATGGACTGAAAAACCATGAACTAAAGAAATCTTTCCCCTTTTAACTTTGGGTGTTGTGTATTTTGCCTCAGCAACAACAGAAAAGTAACTAGGACAGAGGCCAATGGAGAGTGCCACTCACCCAGGCAGCTCTTCCATGAAAGTTTGTATTTTCTTTTTGGAATATCCAGGTGCTATCTTCATAATATATGGTAGTGTTACAGAATTTAAGCAATAAACACCCTACTCATGGGGATCCTTTATTTGATTGCAGAAGGAAGCATTTCCATAACTCAGTTGCTTCTCCTATCCTAATTTTTGTTTTATCTCCCAAGGGAGCCCAGCATAGGTTTGTTATCCTGCTTAAGAATAAAAATTGATGTCAAGACCCATTAACAGTAGCAATCTATTTCAGGGACAGAGGCAAAGCTATTAATGTGATTTCAGGGTTAATTCTCCCTTGTGGGCATATACAACAATTAGAATAATTTGTTTGCAGTGCAATAAAAGAAATGTCTGGTATTAGGGGATGTTGATGGACATCAGGTTGGGTGGAGTGGGTGAGGAGGAAGAAAGTTGAATGTATAAGAGTGAAGGTAATGCCTCTCATAATTGGGGATACCTTAACACTGCAACCATTTTACCCTTTTGGGAACAAGCACACTGATTTATAAAGGGGTAAAAAACAAAAATTCCCAAGAACAAGAGTAGGTAGAACAGGGTGAGTTAAACCACTTAATATATTATCTCTTATCTCCTGAATGCCTGTCAATATTTTCTTGAAGAGAAGTTTTAAGCCCTCTAAACTTTGACAAAAGGATAAATACGTTTCCACACTTTCCAGTGGTGCATCTGAATTCCAGGGCTTACATTGGGAGTGTTATATCCAGAACTCAATGCCAGCTACCTTGACAGTGAATAGAATGGACAGGATCACCATGTGTGGTCCTTCTCTTGCTTTCCTAGTGTAGATCCTTGATGCAGACTTGCATGAGACATTGTCATGAGCCCTTGGCCTCCAGCTGGACTTGTGTAGGACATTGCCATGGAAGCCAAGCCCTCAGCTGGATTCTTTGGGTCTCTAGTATGTAGACAGAGCCTCCACACTCTTTTACATTTGATTCTTTGGGTGACTGTTATCAAATGATCCTATCAATTATGTGTCCTGTATTAAATCTTTTACCTTGTAAACCCTGACTGCAACATTATCTTGTGGAGAGACTTAATGCAGAGGCATGTAGAAGTGCTTGTTTGAGTTTGTGAAAGATCTGCTGAGAACTTGGTTCCCAAATTAAGTATTATATTTTGGAGTTTCTTTGATTAACTGATAAAGGGACTATGGTCTCTCACTATAACCTGGAAGCCAGAGGTGACCAAGCTGATGTGCCTAAAAATTCCTTAAGTTGATTTGAACTCCTGAGCAAGGGGTAGGAAATAATTGGCTTAATGTGCTCTTCCATTAACCTTCAGGTTCTCTCAGAGATGATTAAGCCAAAGTACGTTAGGGCAGGCTACATAGTTATGCCTTAGATCAAGAAATTTTGTATCCTGTCTCAGCTAAAAAGTTCATTAGGGCTTGGTTTGAGTGTTCCTCACAAGGGGCAACATATTGCAGGACTTTAGGAGTAAAGTGGGAAAGTCTCAAGAGAGAGCTTGTTCAAATAAATGAGAACTGTCTAAGTCCCTGAAGCAATGCAGTGAACACTAACTGAGTAATTTGATCAGAGGTATCTTGAAATGGCAATAAGAAATTGTCACTCAGTATAGAGGGCAATACAGAGGACCGTATCTTTCAAATCTAAATCTAAATTAACCTGCCTCTTCAGGAATCTGGGGTGAAAGTGTATCATTTAGGCACTATAAAATATAGAGGCACTACACTTTGTTAGCTACTTGCAGATCTTAAACTAGTCTCTACTATCTGATAGCATTTTGTACACCCCAAATAGGAGAGTTGAAAGGGCTATCACAAGTTTTGGGAGACCATTAAGCTATTGATTACAGGTATTAATCACTTTTTAGCTTCTGGTCTCAGTGGATATTATTTCTAGTGGGAAAAAAATGTCAGATCCTTTAAATGAATGAGTATAGATGTTGGCTCTACTACCTACCCTATTTTTCCTTGAACAGCCAAAGCTTTTAGGTTAAACTCTGTCTCCATCAGGGGAAGATAAATTGCCAATTTTGGATGCTTATAAATGGTCACATTTAGGCAGGATAAGATATTAGTGCTAGCGCAGGGAATTTCTGGCATAATTAGACAAGTGTGTGTCTTAATTACCTTTCTCTCATTGCTGGGACAAAATACCCCACACCCAAAGTTAAAGAGGAAAAGGTTTATTTAGCTCACAGATTGTAGAGGTTTCAGTCCATAATCAGTTGGCTCCAAGGCACAGTGGCACATGGTAGAGGAGTAACAGTTCAGAAGACAAAAATCAAGAAGAGGGAGAGAGGGAGAGTTCTTTTTGGCCCTTATATTGTATCCAGTCTACCAAGATTAGGGCAGTTCAATCAGGGAACTGATCCAGCAGTTATCCACCCTGAATCCTAGCACCTTTAATTCCAGCACTGCACTACATATCAATCACACATTCTAGATTCAGCGACCTCTGGGAAAAAAAAAAACCTATGACCACATGAGGCTTTGTAGGTATATCAGACTCAGATTATAATAACATGAGAGAATAAACAACTATAGCTAAAAGGGCCATGCAAAAAAGCTAACTGCGGGTTTCCCAGTTAGTCTCTGATGTTCATACTGTCTGAAGAAGCAGTCCAGGGTTGGAGAAAAGAATACAAATACCAGCTCCTTAATCAAGGAGAAAGTTAATTTCTCTCCCCTCTGTAGGTAGAGTCATCCTGAGCTCCTGAACAGTGATATGGTCCAACCCTTATCACAGTCTCTATGGAGATGGCTTGGATTTCTGCAGCCATAGGAAGCAGATCAATCTCTTTGCAATTTGATTTCCCCCATCCCATTACCACTAGTGTAGGTGCCTTTCTCTGATCATGCTTTTTCATTTCCTTGGCCTTCTCTCAGTCTCAGTTATGAAAGACCTCAATGGATAATTTCATTAGAGAGTGTAAAGGGTCACACATATTCTTTTGCAATTTTCTGCTTATGTTCAAGGTGTTTGGTATAGAAGTTTCTCCGTAAGGATTACAGAGTCCAGAGGCAGAAGGATGTATTTAGTTAAAACTTCCACAAGTCTTTATGTTTCTTGTCATCCTCACTATCATCAAGGTCCCAGTGAAGGTCCTCTCCTAGGATGGCCTGCTTCTTTGAGGGATGTGATCTTATCCCTATTGTAGCTTCTCTGGCCTCCTACAAAAAATTATGTGTAATTCATATCCAAAGATCTCTTTCAGCTGTAATGCTACCAGCTTTTCACTAAGAGTTTGTGTTTGATTTACAAGAAGCATAGTATCTTTCCACACTAGAATGAAAGATAGAGTTTATCCTCAAAGGGCCTCTGTGAATAAGGTATCAGGATCATCAGAAAACTGTCCTAAATTTTGTATTGATCTTCTTAAATCTGTCAAGGGTTTGTTTTAGGTTTGACCTGGATTCAGAGGACACCAAATTCTGCCCCTTGACCTTCTGAAGAGTTTCATTTGTGGGGATTTCTTGTGTGCTTTGTGAAAGCTTGAATTTCAGGAGTAGATTAGAAAATTTATTTGAAACTATCAGAGTCTCAGCAGGGCCTTGGGGTCCCACAAGTAGTCTGGGCTGCAGCCTGCATTGTTGGAGCAATTTGGGATTGTTTTTTTTTTTTTTTAAAGTAAAAAATGCCTGGAATAGGAAACTACTGACCATTTTCCCTCTCTCTTATGTCCAATTGGAGGATTGTTTCATAATTTTTACTTTCCGGTGGCAACCATCTCTCATTCCTCAGGCGGTTCCTGGGCCAAGTGTTCATGTAAAAAATTATTATATGATAGTTTTTTAAAGGCTGAGAGTCAGAGGAGTACCAGTGTTTTGTTTTGTTTTTGTTTGTTTGTTTGTTTGATTTTTTTTGAGAGAGAGAGGGTCTCACTACATATTTTAGGATGACCTTGAACTCACTATGTGCCCCAGGCTGGACTGGCTTTGAACCCACAGAAATCCTGCTGACTCAGCCTCCAAAGTGCTGGATTACAGGCATTCACACCATGCCTGACTAGAGTACCAGTGTTGTAATATGTGTTACAAAAGAGTATGGACGCCCACCAAGTTCTCATTTCCCATTCTGGGGGGAAAAAAAAAGCAGAGAGAGTTGTCTTTTCCATCTGCCTGTTTCAGCCACTAGTGTTGGGACATCTGCCTGCTCAGAGCCCTTCGGGGGTGAAAAGGTGTCTAGGGCTGGAATGTTGGCTCTAATTGGGCATTCACAGGCTCCTATCCTTTTAGTCCATACTAATGCTGGTGAAACCTCCTGCCTGCAGCCTCTAGCTTCTAACCTGTTGACCTGGTGACATGCTCCAAAGAGAAATTATGGTAAGAGATTCAGTTCCTGGCTCTCCTTAATGTCTGTTCTGCCTAAATCTGTCACCAATCCCTAAAGATCTCCAAAAAAGTACACTCTGATCTAGTAAAATAATTATCTGGGCTGAGGTGGCACCACTTTGAAAAGCAGTCAGCACTGCCCAAGAGGCATGTGTGGGGGAGTAGGGAGTGGAGAGTGCTATCTCCTCTTTCCCAGCCCCACCCTAAAGGCAGAATGACCCACAAACCAGGACTAAAATCTTACTCAGGTGAGTTTCTGTTCTTAAGTAAAACCTGTGGCTAAAAAATGAAACAATGTAAAAAGAGTGGCAAGGAAGTTGAAGGTGAGTGTCTTTAGCAGTGATATGGTATATTAACAGTAATTCACCCAAGAGCTATCATCCTCATCAGCCTCAGAAAGACAGAGCAAGAGCATCAAGAACTAAAATTGCTTCCTCACCAGTGAGGATCAAACTGGAATGGAAACTGAAACAGCTGGTTAGACAGTCCATTCTATCTATGTGTGTGGGAGGGAGATCCGGCAAGACTGCCCCAGTAAAGCCTGTCCTGGATTTTAGAGCAGCGGCCCCACTAATCACTTTGAAGTGGCTGCGGGAGTCCTGTGTTTTAATGTAAGGCACATTGTTCCCCAAATCTACCTGAGCACCAGGTAAATGACAGAAGAGACATTAGGCTAAAGACCATCTAGTAAAAAAAAAAGAAAGCACAAATCTGTCTCCTAAATGGAATCGTCATTTAACAAGAGCATAGGGCAAGAGGAAAGGATAGTAGCACTCTAGTTTGGGACTTCCTATTCTTGGTGAAACCTCCGATAAATGTAACTGTTATTTCTGTACAAAGCAAGCTCTTGGTTCCACGAATGACAAAAATGAAGTCACACACAGAAGGAGGAAATTATGAGAATTTTATTGAAAACACAAAGAGAAAGCTGGTAATAGACGTTTATTGTAAGGGAATTCTGAATGGAAATTCAAACAGTAGTTTCAGTCAAGATATTATGTGCCTAAGCAGAGTGTGGGAAGAAGGCGGGTGTAACAGGAAATGCATTCAAAACAAAAGTGGTTACCTCGGGTTTCAGTTTTCTCCAGGTCCAGTTGAAAAAAGGGTCTGCAGGTAGGGAGGAGCTGTTAAAGCTAACTTATTTAGTAGACCTTGGATAAGAATCTTCTTGCAAGGAAGAGTTCTTACATTTCTATTCTTATCTCAACTTTTTACCCATTGTTCTTGTATTTCTTTTGCCTTTTTGAGCTTAACTAGCTACTGATTAAATGACTGCTTTAACTAGCTCTTTTATCTGACCCCATTTTTAGACTGTTCAACTGCCTACTTACAACTAAACTAAACTACTACAATATCTATCTTTTATTTTGCTCTTTATATTTTGGATTTCTTATGTAAAAGAAAATGTGATATTTAAATTTCATGATGGATTTAGCTGTAAATTCATCAGGGCCTGGACTTTTCTTTGTTGATAGGTTTTTACTTATTATCTTCAATGTCATTGATTGATACTAGTTTGTTTAGGATTTTTATGTCTTCCTGATTCAGCTTTGGTAATTTATATGTATCTAAGAATCTGTCCATTTCTTCTGCCTTTTCCATCTTATTAAAATTCAAGCTCTCAGAATGAATTGCTGAATTTCTGCAGCAGCCATTGTGATTTCTCCCTTTTCATTCTTAAGTACATGGATTTAAGTCTTTTTTTCCCTTTTTTTGGTAAGATTAGATAATGATTTGTCAATTTTATTTAATCTTTCAAAGAACCAATACTTCAATTCATTGATTCTTTGTATTGTTTCCTTATTTTCCATTGCATTAATTTCTCCTCTGATCTTTATAATTTTCTCCCTTATATGAGTTTTCAGGTTTGCCTGCTCTTCTTTTTCTAGAAGTTTGGGTTTCAACATTAAATCTTTTTGTTTGTTTGTTTGTTTGTTTGAGCTCTCTGTTTTCCTTATATGGGTATTAACTGCTATAAATTTCACTCATAGGATTGCTTTCATTGTGTCCCATATGTTCTGGTATGTTGTATCATCATTATTATGTAATCGTAGAAACTGGCTAATTTCTTCTTTAAATTCATCTGTGACCCATAGTTTTTTTCAGAAGGGTGTTATTTAATTTTCCATGTGTTCATGAGGTTCTTATGGTTTCTTTTGCCAATGATTTTTTTTTTATTTCATTGCACTATCGTCTGGTAATATGCATGGGATAATTTCATTTCCTTTGCATTTACTAAAGAATAGTCTATGAGCAAGTACATGGTCTGTTTTGGAGAATGTCCCATATGCAGCTGAGAGAAATGTGTATTCTAATGTTGTGGGGTGGAACACTCAGTGGACATCTACAAAGTCCATTTGTTCAAAAGTTTAGATCATTTCTAATATTTCATTGTTGAATTTTTGTCTAGTTGATCTGTCTGGGCATTGAGATCTATCCAATATAATTGTATTAATGCTAATTTGATTTTTCATGTCCATTTGTTTTATAAAATGGGGTGCACGAGTATTTGTTGCATGTATATTTATGAGTGGTATCTCTTTCTCTTGGATTGTTCCATTTGCAAGAATGTAGTTACCTTTTTTAAATCTCTTAATTGGTGTTGGCTTGAAATCCACTTTGCAAATAAAATAGATACCTCTGCTTTTTTCCAGGTATCTGTCACATGAAGTATTGGTTCCCAATCTTTGACTTTCAGTTTATGAGTTTCTTTTTCAACTACATGTGTTTCTTTTTTTAGATTTTATTTTATTTAAAAAAGAGAGTAAAACTAAACGTAACAAAACAGAACAAAGCAGATCAGAAGAAAATAATCTAGGTGACACAGATTTCAAAACAATACAACAGGAGATCTACAATGGCTACCATAATGTCTCTTGTTTTCTTCTAAATGGTTGTCTATATCTTCACACACAAAAAATTCATACAAAACAAAATAGTATAAAACTGATTGGAACAGGGTAATGAAGGCATTACAGGCCTTCAAAACTAGACAATATGAAAATTAAAAATGGCTGCCATAATGACTTGTTCTCTTCAAAATAGCTGTCCATACCTTCATGTATGTTGAAATGAAACAACACAAAACAGACTAAAACCACTCTGAACAAAGAATAGAAGCATTATTAGATTTCACCGCATGATGATGCAAAATCAGCAATGTCTTTCTTCAAAATAGCTGTTCATTTCATCACACATAATATAATAGATTCTCATAAACTACTTAGGAGAAGTTCTAGGCATATATAAGCCTGTACATGTATACCTGTCCTTTCTGCATTAGAGCAAAAACCAAAACAAAACAGATTGCTAGAAAAATAAGAAACAAAAAAGACAAATAAACAACATTGGCAAAGAGCCTAAAACAATAATGATACAGACCTTCAAAACACAGTGGTAGGAACTGAACTAACATTGATATTTTACATAGTGATCTTCAAGAGTTCCTCAGGTCACCTGGCACAAGCATGCAAAATTGTTCCAATCCCATGAATATTAACTGCTTTGTTCTATGAATTTATAGAATTTGTAGCACAATCATGTTAGCTATCCTACATGTGTTTATACAAATTTAAATATTTTTTCATTTCCTTTTTCTTTTTTCTGCTTTTTCATGAGATATTATTTTTTTCCTCTTTGAGAAGATTCTTACCCTTTCACTGTGTTTATTGAGGATTTTACATTTTATGTACTTTTACCATTACTTACACTAGGGATATGGTATTTACTCATGTGAGTTTGATTTATTTCATTTATGAGTATGCTCTCAAGTTGCATCCACTTACCTATAAATATCTCAGTATGATCATTCTTTATAGCTGAGTAGTATTCCATTGTATAAAAGTACCACATCTTTTTATCCATTCCTCAGTTGATGGGCATTTAGGTTGGTTCCAAGATCCGGCTATTACAAATTGTGCTTCTATAAATGTGGGTGTACATATATCACTGTGATACGATATTTTTAGTTCTTCTAGGAATATGCCCAGAAGTGGAATAGCTGGGTCAAATGGGACTTCCAATCCCAGCTTTTTGAGGAATCTCCAGATTGACCTCCACAGTGGTTTCATCAAACTACACTCCCACCAACAGTGCTGAAGGGTTCCTTTTTCCCCACAGCCTCTCCAGCATTTGTTGGTGGTAGTTATCTTTATCCTGGCTCTTCTTTCTGGAGTGAGATGGAATCTCAGTGTGGTTTTAATTTAAATTTCTCTAATAAGTAATGATGATGAACATTTTTTCATGTATTTATTTTCCATTTGTATTTCTTTATCTGAGAACTGTGTATTCATCTTAGATGTCCGTTTTTGGATTGGGTCCTTGAATTTCGGAGGTCTGATTTTTTAAAAATTTTTTATATGTTCTAGACAGAAATCCTTTGAGGGACAGTTAACTAATATTTTTTCCTAATTTGTGGGTTTTCTTTTCACTACACTCGAGATTTCTTTTGACATGCAAAAACTTTCTAATAAGATGGGATCCCAGTTATTAATTCTGGGAAGTATTTTCCGTGCGGTTTGATTTTTTCTCTACCTACCCCTATGTCTTCAATATTTCTACCTGCTTTGTCTGCCAGCAGATGTAGTGTTTCTGTTTTAATATTTAGATCTTTGATCCATTTTGCCTTTAGCTTAATACATGGTGATAGGCATGGGTCTAGTTTAGTTTTCGGCATATGGAGAGCCAGTTTTTCCAGCACCATTTATTAAAGAGACTATCTTTCTTCCAGTGAATGTCTTAGGCCCCTTTATCAGAGCTAAGGTGGCTGAGTTGTGTTTGTAGTTGTAGTTGTATCTTCTAATCTAGTCCATTGATCTACAGGTCTATTTTTATTCTAGTATCATGCTGATTTTATTACAGTAGCTTTGCAGTATAACTTCAAGTCAGGAATTGTGATGCCTCCTGCCTTGCCTTTGTTGCTCAGAATTGCCTTTGATATTCTAGGTATTTGCTGGTTCCAGATGAATTTTAGGAATGATTTCTCTAGATCTATGACATATACTAGTGGTATTTTGATGGTGATTATATTAAATCTGCATAACAAATTTTGGAGGATGGCCATTTTCACAATTTTTGTTCTTCCTTTCCATGAACAGGGAATGTCTTTCCATTTTCTGAGATACTCTTCAATTTCTTTTTTGGGGTATTATAATTTTCCCTGAATAGGTCTTTTACTTCTTTTATCAGATTGATTTCTAAGTATTTCAGTTTTTTGAATGCTATTGTGAAGGGTGTGGCTTTTCTTATTTCTTGCTCAGTGAGTTTGTTTTTGTGTATAGGAATGCTATTGATTTTTGAGTGTTGATTTTGTCTCCAGCTACATTACTGAATTTATTTATTATACCTAAGAGTCTTTCAATGGAGTTTTGGGGATCTTCTATGCAGAGTATCATGTCATCTGAAAATAATGATAATTTAATATCTTCTTTTCCTATCCTTACTCCTTTTATTTCTCTCTCTTGTCTAATAACTCTGGATAGTATTTCTAGCACTATATTGAATAGAAATGGTGATAATGGACAT
>PVLA01015316.1:0-25862 GCA_004027455.1 Hydrochoerus hydrochaeris | reverse complement strand
GGAGCTCTGAAACTCGATGTCTTGCACTCTCATGAAGATGCTTAGAAGGGATAATAGGCTTGGACAGAGTTTCTAGTTTCAGGTTTTTGAAAAATATGTGAGGGGCAGGAGATACAGGGAAGAAGCTGGGATTAAGAGAGGGCAGGAGACGGACCCCAAAATAAGAGGACCTAGAGGTGATGGACAGTCATGAGGAGGACCCTGAGGAGGACTTGGCTCTGTCTGGGAGGAGGGTCGCCGGTCCAGCTCAGTCCTCATGGAGTCAGGCGCTCGGGGACTGAGGGTGCGGTGGAGGCGGCCGCTCCAGGCCGCAGGCACTCAGCACACGGAGGCAGCGGCGGGGACCTCAGTTATTACTTCTGTTAACAGGTCCTTTGGGGCCAGCAGGCTTCCCCACCCCAGCATCGCAGAGTCTGGGACGCTTTTCTCCTTCTCTGCACTGCTGCTTGCGGGGGTTTCTCCCCGGCTGGCTGTGTCCCTCGCGGGTTTGGGGTCTGTATTTTAGGGGCCATGCAGACCCAGGAGAGACTGTCTCCCTCCCAGACCGGCTGGCTCACCCTGGGGTGACAGACAGCTTGCCGGGCATACACTGTCACCTCGGCCAGTGGCTCGGAGTCTGGGCCAATCCTCCCTCTTGTCCACTTCTTTGCACTATTTCCACTGCCCAAAAGCAGCCATGGTCGGACACTGGACAGCTGGGGGCCACCCCAGTGCCCCTGGTGCCACCAGAGGCCTCACACTGTCCCCTCCTCCCACAGCCACCCTGGCCATGGCCACTCCCCTCCCACCCGTCCCAAACCTTGCGCCGACCTTTCCGTGAGCTCTTGTGGGAAAGAGACCCGGAACTAACACCTGAGCCCAGAGGAAACCAAAGGCAGTGCTGCAGGAGATGGTGGCCCCAGAGCATCTAGAGGTGGATTTTAAAACAACGCTGGGGACATTCACATCCACAGAACTAAAGAAATTCAATGTTAGCCGGGTGTGGTGGTGCACACCTGGAATCCCAACACTTCAGAGGGTGAGACAGGAGGATCGTTGCAAGTTCAGGACCAGCCTGGGCTACAAAGTGAGCTCAAGGCCAGTCTGAACTGCATAGCAAGACCCTGTCTCATGAAGACCAATAAATAAATAAGTAAATAAGATAAAAAGAAAAGAAATTAAGTTTTAAAAGAGATGCTTAAGAGCTTAAAGTGGTATAAGCACCTGCCTGGCAAGCATGAGGTCGTGAGTTCGATCCCTAGTACCACAAAAAAAAAAAAAAAAAAAGAGAGAGAGAGAGAGCTTAAATAAGAGATGGAGGGTTCGGCCTGAGAACTGAGAAGGGAACAAATGAACCGAATGGTGGAGCAGCGTGTGAGGAGATGCTGGAGACTCCAGCCCATCTACACTGCAGGCCTCGAGGTCTCCGGGTCCCAGTCCCCAGCCTCCTGGATCTCGGGCTCCAGGCTCTGCCCTGAGAGAAGCTACACTTCCGCTGTTTCAGCTTCTGTCCTGCGCTGGGCAAAAGGATCACACACAGAAGGGGGCAGACCCTGCCCTCCTTGCCCTGAGGGCCAGCAGAGAGGGTGGCCAAGGTGGGTGGAGGCCAGGACAGTGGCACCGGGGACACCTGGCAGGTAGGCAGCGCTGCAGGTCAAGCAAGGCCGGGATCACCGCAGGCCTTCTCATGGGACTGGACTGGGCTCTGCAGACACCACAAGCAGGCCATGCCAGTGCCACTGTGCGCCTGTTCCCAGAGGAGCCTGGCCCTGCAGAGGGATCCTGGGCTTTGCCTCTGCATTTTGGGCCACCCTGGACCAGGGCCACCCTGGACCAGCCCAATGCTGCAGGACTGGCAAAGGCTGTGCTCGAGAGCTTCTCAGGGCCAAGTGGACGTCGAGTGGGCCCCAAGCACATCACGGAGACGCTGCGTGCAGGTCCCACTCCGCTAGCACCTGGAAATGCTTAGCAGATGTCACCTGGGGGGCCCAGCCCAGCCCGGTACTCCTTAGCAGCTCCCAGGACCCTGAAGGAAGATGGCCCTGGAGGACTAGAACTGCAAGATGCAGAGCCCGGGGCTCAGGGTGGGGTCCTTGCCACCTGTCGACAGCTGCGCTCTGGGCCGGACCCATGTCCTCCCGACTTCTAGATGAACACCTTGGGATGCACTGCTGACCTGTGCCAGCCCTAAGGCTGAGGGCACTGTATGGTGACATGAGAATCCACAGACGCTGTGTCTCCCCATCCTGCAGCTCACCCTGCCTCGCGTTCCCCAGGGACACTGTCCCTGTGCTGACTTGGGACTTTGCATGGCCCTGCGACTGAGCCTAGTGAGCTCTGGCACAGAGACACCCTGTCATTCAGGGTGACACGCCCCATCCCCGGCTGCGCCCACACGTACCTGGCTCATGTGAACTCTCTGTTCACCTCCCCGTAAGACGGAGCTGTTACTGCATATCGAAGAGCCTGGTCCTGGCGAATGCGAGCTGACAGAGGCTGTGTCTACGCAGCCTCTCAGGAGGCCTTGTGTGGCTCTGCGATTCCACAGTGCCCCTGTCGGTGGGAACACGTGGCGCCATAGGGGAGCCTTCATTGGGAACGTGTCTGTCCTCGTTCTGAGGGACCAGGAACACTGCTCTCACTGGGGAGTCACAGATTAGTCCAGCAGTGACGATGCGAGTCAGGCTGCACCCAGCACCCAAAATACGGGGTTCAGGGAACTCTTCCTGGGGACTTTTCCTGTTCCCTGGGACCACAGCAGCGAGGGTGACTTGAATCTGGAGCTGCCACCGTGTGGACCCAGGAAATGACCCCAGCATTGCAGAGGGATGAGCCGAGAGGCGGGAAACAGCCCCAGGTCAGAGTGGGTCGAAGTGAAATCTACCCTTGGACGTCTTGGTTTCATTTAAGTGCCCCTAAGTGGGGATTTCGGGGTCTTAGGTGCGCACAGAGGCACACGAGTGACCCCTCCCGGGCATCTCCACATCTGTGGGGTGGGCTGTGCACTGCAGACGGTGTACACATCACCCTGGGAAACTCTGCCCTTGAATTTGGTTACTAAGTTTGGTTGGTTACTAAGGTGACTGAAGTCACTGGGCAATTTCCAATTTTCCACCTGGGTTTGCTCTTGGTGACGGTGGTCCTAAGAGAAAAGTCCTGTCTATGTGTGTTTTCCTACAACTCAGCAGCAGCTCTCCACGGAGGATCGGTTGATCCCAGTGTACCCTGATTCCTGCTGTGGGGTACGGGGCCCCCTTGGGTTGCAGGCTCCTGTTTCCACGCCAGGAGCCCAGGGCTGAAGGCAGGGCTCGTTTCCTTCATAGCAGGGCCAACACCATGATGGTGCGGGAAGGACTATCCAAGCCTGTTTCCCCAGCACCACACAGCAAAGCATTCTGGGTCACGGCTCACCACCAGCCGAGGGCCCCACACTGCTGTAACGGCCGGCTCGGAGAAGAGTTTCTCAGCTGCTCACACTCACAGAAAGCTGGCAAGTCCCCAAGCATGGAAACCACGAGTGGTGGGGGACCCGCGGGGGGCTTCAGTCCAGCACCTTTTACCAGAGATCTCTCAAAAGCCTCATGGACCAAAGAAAGCCCACCTGCCTCCTCTTCCCACCCGGAGGTGAACTGCTTGGTAAAGCAAATCCAGTACGTTTCTGTGCTTTTATGATGTACTCTGCTGTTGTTTGTTTGTTTGAGCAGGATCTCACTATGTAGCCCAGGCTGGCCTTGAACTCAAGATCTACCTGCCTCAGCCTCCCAAATGCTGGGATGACAGGTGTGCACCACCACACCCAACTACGATACACTTCCATGTCTGAAACGGAACACTAGTGGAGTGGTAGTCAGTGTCTTCTCTGGCAATGTGCTCTTTACACAAGAGACCATAAAAACTCTGTTCACTGCAGTGCTATAACAGGGGAAAAGCAGGAGTCACCTAATGTACAGGAAGGGGTGGCCTGAGAGTCGTGTGGACAGCTTGACACCAGCCCACCCCTAAAACAAGTTCTAGATCTCAAGCCCGAGGACAGACAGGTGTAGTGCCGGGGGCTGATGTGACAGAATCACTGGGGTCCAAGCTGAGTGGGGTCTCCACAGATCAGCTCTGCTACTTACCCAAACATCAAGCAGAAAGAAAATGAAACGGGAAGGGACGTTTGCAGTACGGCCACGCTGCGAAACAGGAGGTCTGGGGTCCCAGCCGCGTCTCTGGGGGCTAACGAGGTTTCTTGGGGTCTGTAGGGCAGGAGCAGGAAGTGCTCATAGTCCATCATGTGGGCCAGGCTGGGGCTCAGGGGACGCTGGCTCAGGACTGGCCCCGATCAGAAAGTGGCTGCCGCCCAGAGGTGGAGCAGTGTCCGATGGTCAGAAGATGTTTGTCCATCCGCCCTGCTCTTCCTGGAGCCCAAGGCAGCTGCAGAAGAGAAAGGTGAGGCAGACTCAGCGCCTTCCGGTTTAGGGCAATCGCTAGAGGCTTCTAGAGCCGCTCCTGCAGTGCGCTTGACAAGAGATTACAGTGTCCCTGCAGGTCCTGAAATCAGCCTGGTCACTCTTATCCTGGTGGCTTCGGCCTGAGGGAGGAGTGGCCGTGTCTCTGTGACGAGTGGAGCGGGAGTGTGACCCTTGGTTTACGGTCACGGAGGAGCCAGCGAGGCCGAGCCGTTCCCGCTTCCCGGCAGCCGCTGGCCTGGGCAGGACCAAGGGAAGCGTCGGGGCCTCCGGCCGGGGCAGCCTCTGGTCCCCAGGAAACGAGACGGAGAGCGAACGGGAAATCCGAACCCGAAACTTCTGGTCAAAGCCTAGTGCCCTGGTTCGCTGCTTTTTTAAAAACACTGTATTTTGAAATAACACAAATAGCCAGAAAAAAATGTGAAAACCATATAATGAGTTTCTAGAAAAGTCTTTTTTTAGATTCCTGCTTTTAACATTTCGTCACATCTATTTTGTTCTCTCAGTATAATTTACCCGCCTCAGTCCTCTGCGTTAGATTTTTGCCCCTCCACGGCCCGCGGCTGCCCCGCTGTGGGCCTGGGGTCGGTGGAGCCCACTGCATGGGGGGTGGGGTGGGGTGGTGAAGGTGGGGGGCAAAGAAAGTGGCTCAGCGCACGGCGGCCAGGAAGTGACGCATGGGCCCCAGCCTATTGGACTGTGCTGCCCACAAAGAGGCGGGTCTTCCCCATCCATTTGCTGTCCACGTGCCAGTCACCTCCGGATCCCGCCCACAGACACGCCCACGCGCCTGCTCTTCCATTGCCCAGTGATCCACAGTCCTCCCAGGCTGACCAGGGAGACTTACATGGCAGCTCCCCCGTGGGGCTGCACCCCTGCTGTGGCCCCTCAGCTGCAGGACGTCACTGGGCTTTCACATTTGTACACGCACGCTTTGAAATACTCATGGCGTAGGCCTCACATGCGGGAAATGGAACCCTGACACCACGTTTCTTTCTGGAACCTAAAATACTGAAATTTTGCTGACTGTCCTGCCAGCACTCAGAGAGGAAATTCCCCAGCTCGGGAGGACGCTGCAGCCCGGGCTCAGGCGCTGTACCCGAGGAGGGCTGGGCTGAGCTGAGTGCAACCCCAGGTGTGCCTCTCCGCCTGAGCCTGTGGCACACCCAGGGCCGCCACACCGCTGTGCCCTCACTGTCACTGTGACTGGGCTGGGGGCAGCCTGTGGGCCCGCGTGGAGATTTAAAGGAGGAATCGGAAAGCAGCTCTGCGCCAGGGAAGCCGCAGGGAGGCGCAGCGCGGCCTTAGGTGAGGTGGCAGCGGGGTGACCTGCCGGTCCACTAGGCCGCCGGGTGGGACCCTAGCCGATTCCGCTGGCCCAGGGCAAGGCCAGGTGAGAACCTGGGCCTCGCAGGGTGTGGGGCAGACGGGGACGGACCCCTTGTGCGGGGAGCCCGGGGTAGCTGGCCAAGCCGTTCCCAGGGCAGCAGCTGCGCTTTCCCCAGGTCCCCAGTCGCGCCTCTGTGTGTCATGCCTGTGACATCTGGCGGCCCTTATGCCCATTCACGGGAGGGGATGTGGCCAACGAAACCTGCGTCATTTCTTCTCTGGTTTATAGTAAAGCAGCCCGGCTTCTGTGCACACTGGGAGAGGGGCTTTCTCTTCTATGTGCTGCACCACGTCAGCGTGCGTGGACACCCGGCTTTGTCACGCGGGACCTCAGTCCTGCACTGGGAAGGGGGGGTGGCGTCTCCTCAGATGATAGGCAAGGTGTCCACCAGGGAGGGCATCCAGGAGAAAAGAGCAGCTGCAAGCATGGGAAAGGACACTGGTGCATTTGTCACCTTGGTCGCAAGCTTCAGAACAGGATACTGGGGGCGGGCGATGTGGTCCTGACTTCACCACTGCCTGTGCCGTCCCCGATGCCAGGTTACAGCTGCCCCAGGCCTCCCACTGCCACTGTGGGGCCTGCGGAGGGAGGAGTCCTCAGGTGGTTTGCGGTTTAACCCCACAGCAGTTTTGCTGACAGCGGCGAGCGATGTCCCTCTGCACAGAAGTCCCTGCTCCCCCAGTGTGGGAGGAAACACACAGCAGCCCTGCGGGCCATCTCGTCACTGTGAACACCAAACCCCGGGTGCTCACTTGTGAAGACTCTCAGCTATACAGCATCCAAGTTGCTGAAGCATTAAGGGCTCCCCGTGTGACTGAACTCTATCAACCAGTGACGCCGGGACTCCCGGGCCCTTGGGACTCTCACCCCATCCCTGCCCCACCCTGTCGATTTCTCTCTTTATTCTCTTTGTGCTGAGGCCAAGTGCCCTTCCTTGCTCACATGGAGCAGGACGAGGTGGACAGCGGCCGGTGGCACCGGGGGCAGCATGTAGCACTGTCGCCTGCAGGGGTCTCTCTCAGATCCACACCTAATTCCTGGGAGCGACCTGGACGGGTCCTGGCGGGGGGTCAAAGCTGCTCCCCAGGCGGGTGATTTCCAGAAAACCTCCCCCAAGCCCAGGGGGAGTGGACTCACTCGGTGACAGTGACCAAACCTGTGGACAGGGTGAGGTGTGGTCCCCGGAAACAGCAGGGAGACAGCAATGGCCACTGCATGGGCAGAACTGGGCCCCCAATCCTGAAATCTGAAAACCCCAACTGTCCGTAACCCAAGCTCCTAAGGGAGAAAGAAAAACAGCCACTCATCTGTGATTTGGGTTGGGGGGCGCAGTTCCAAGCCCTCCTCTGGAATTTGTTTTGCTGAATGACAATTTCTACTTTTTAGTGAAACTAAACGGAAATGGAAAGGACACCCTAAGAGTTCTGAAGGGTGCTTCTGTGAACCCTGGGAGGGCTCTCACCCACATCAGGAAGGCTCTCTCTGCCAAGCCTGGGCCTCACTGGCTCTTTCCCATCCTGCATCGCTGCTGCTTTGGTCCTGGGACTCCTCCCAGTAAAGAAGAGAACACAGCCTGCAAGTACTTGGTGGTTTCTTTGGGCTACTTTTTTTTTTTTTGACAGGGACTCACTATGCAGTTCAGGTGGCTTTGAACTCACTGTGTAGCCCAGGCTGGCCTCAGACTCCCAGCAATCCTGCCTCAGCCTCCCGAGTGTTGAAATTACAAGCATGCACCACCATGCTGGCCACATGGTGACTTTTTAAACCCTCATCTCTTTGTTTAAGGAGATACAAGTGATTCCCAGCTTCCACAACTGCAACACAATGCATCTTTCTGTATCAAATTCCCAATTACAAGGAGTGCCGAACTTTGCTTCTGTCTAGGGAAGAGGAAGGTTGGGGAAACAGCAGCAAGTATTTACCCACGTTGAGTGAATGTTGCATATTTACTAAGGAGTCCTGACCACCCAACCAGAGGACTTGAGCAGGACAGGAATCTGAAGCAGGGGCTGTTTAATAGGTGGGCAAGGGCCTCCTGAGTGTCCCAAAGTCATCCTCTGCAGGGTTCCCTGCCACTCTGCTCAGGGGCTCCTCCTCCCCTCTTAGTCACTTTGTCCAGTCCTCTCACTGAACAGGGGAGCTACTGAGGTGACCTGGCTTTTTGAAAACATTTTGTTTTTACTAGTCTATGTTTGCAGAATATAGTGATTACTTACATTCCTCATGGGCCACTGTGATCTTTGATAAGGAACAAGATACCAAATCTTCAGGAGATTAAAGGTTTGCAAAACACCACACAGCCAGGGTCTGAGAGGTGGATTTTAACCAGAGCTGTGAGCTTCTCAAGAGAAGGGGTCACCCCAGCTCCCTTCTGCTAGGCTGACTGGTGCACGCCCTTCATCAGACCTAGTACTTGTAAGGCTGAGGCAGGGGGATCACTTGACACCAGGAGCCTGAGATCAGCCTGGCCACAAAGCAAGACTACACTGAAAAAGATGTGGCCACAGATAAGATGGCATAGAGACAGGGCTAGACATGGATGTCTCCAATCACGATAGCTCGCCCAGACACCAACTAGAAAAATACCCTCAGACTGACCACGTACAGCCGCCAAGCTTTTGTGTAGTCAAAGGTTTAGAAAAAAAAACAGCTGGGAAAAATTATTTGAAGGGTATATGTGTAACAGAAAATAGTATCTATAAAATCCTCGCAAATAACTAAGAGAACAACCCATACCTCAACAACAAAAAAGTGGCCAAAGAATACAAAAGGGATTAAAAAAATAAAGACTACAGCTGGGCATGGTGGCACACGCCCGTAGTCCCAGCTCTGGGGAGGCTGAGGCAGGAGGACTACTGTGAGTTCAAGGCCAGCCTAGGCTGCACAGGGAGAACCTGTCTCACAACAGAAGAAAACACAACACCAAATATGAAAGAGGAAAATATATGAGAGAATGTTCAATTTCATTTTCAAAAAAAAAAAAAAGAGCCAACAAGTACCCAACAGACTGACAAGCATTTTAAATCCTGACCTCCCTGCCACTGGCAAAGTGCTTTGGGAGAAATAATTGGTACTATTTACCAAAATGTAAATGATTTTATTTCTTGACCTAACAATTCCACATTTAAGAATCTGTTGCTCTCCTGTATTCCCAGCACTTAGGAGGCTGAGACAGGAGGATTGCTGCAAGTTTAAGGCCAGCCTGAGTTACATACACAGTGAGGTCAAGGCCAGCCCACAAGACCCTGTCTCAAAAAACAAGGCCAGAGAGAGCGCGAGATGGCATGTGTCTTCCTTTATATTGCCCCTTTACAAATTCCCATTGACAATGGTGATACACTGCATAGCAGAAGATTTACTGGAGTAGGTGTAATAGTGAAAATTGGGGGCCCCTGGGTGCCCATTATTGAATAGGTGCATGCACCAGGATGCCTGTGTACTATGGAATGCCACGCACTACCCTAAAGCAACAAGGAAAAGCCACACGTAATAAAATGTGAAGATCGCCCAGAGGAAACCAAGCCACAGAGTAACACTACATTTAACAACAACAACAACCAGCGGGTGACTGAGTCCAGACGGTACCGACGGGGGTGGGGGTGGGGGGCGTCCACACTTCACCCATCCGCGCCACCATTACCCCGATTAGTTTTTAAACGTGTTTTCATAAATCACACGAGGTTTAAAAGTGAAGCGCTCTCCGTGTTCCAGGCCCGGGCTCCTCCTGGTTGAGGTCTCCTGGAGCTGCGGGGTCCTCTCCAGGGGGCTGCGGGGCCCGCTCCGGGGGGCTGCGGGGTCTGCTCCGGGGGGCTGCGGGGCCTGCTCCGGGGGGCTGCGGGGTCTGCTCCGGGGGGCTGCGGGGCCTGCTCCGGGGAGCTGTAGGTTACTGACTTCCGGCCCTCTCCTCCGGTGCCTGCCTGCTTGCGATTTCCTTCCTGTGCTCAGCAGGGGCCTTAATTTTAGGTTCGCCTTTGTGGTTAGAGACGGCACTTTTGTTTTCTTGGAATTTTTGGAACAACAGTGGCAGAAAAGAGCTAGGTTTCTACGATACTGCTGTTTAGCTTAGAGGGTTTGTGTGTGTGTGTGTGTGTGTGCCCGTGTGCGCGCGCGCGCGGCTGCTTACTTTCTTGTTTGTTTCTATTTTTATTTATTTATTTTTGAGACAGCCTCTTGCTATGCAGTTCAGGCTGGCCTGGAGCTCACTTTGTAGCCCAGGCTGGTCTCAGACTTGTAAGGATCCTCCTGCCTCAGCCTCCTGAGTGCTGGGGTGACAGGCTGTTTTTGTTTTTCCTAGCTAGGCCAGTATACTCTGACTGCCCCAAATACAAATGGATCCTGTACCGTTGCCTTCATGTGTTGCTAATGCTAATTATGAGAATTAGGCGATAATTTGTATTTCTGTACATAAGCATAAAGGGAATAAATACATCTTCAGAAAGTCGGTGGAAATTCTGGATATAAAAGATAGAGGGTGGTGATCGCAAGTTAAGCAGAAAAGCGAAGTTAGCAAAATGACTAAGTGAGCCTCGGGTCAAGGTTAACTGGGTTTCATGGGGTAAAGTTGGCGCTGGGAGGAGCACAATAGCATTCTGTCAAGCCCGTCCTGTAATTCCCCTTAACTGCAGCAGCCCAACCCATTCCATGAATCAGAGCACAATCAGTTTACATCGGGTTGACACTTTTCCCTAAGGAGGCCCGTAAACTATTTTTAATCATTTCTTTCATTTTAAACCCAGGGTGTCTGCCGAGTGGGCCGCATTTCCTCCTGCGAGTGGCATAATTACTTCATAAAGAGACGGGCCGCCGTGGGAGTCCGGGGTCTCTGGGTCTGTAAAATCTAATCACGCTCGCCATGCACTTGTCAGTGATCCCAAAGGACATTGGGGACCCTGAAGGAAGCCCGCACATTTGGGGTGCGGTGACTGGAGAGCGGCGAAGTCGCACTGCACAAAGCGCTGCCTCTGTGTCTGGTGGGAGACGAGACCCCTCATACCCAGACATGCAGGGCTTTGGGGTGGCCCGGGGGCTCGGGGGTGTCTACGCCCCGGGCCTGAGTGAGCAGTCTACACCGAGCTGGAGAATGAGCTTCAGTCCTGAGCTGCGGGACACCTCTGGCCCTCCTGTGCCGGCCGCTGGGATTTGGACTGAGATTAGAGGAAGATCAGTGGCCGAGATTGCTTTTGGGAACCTCTCCCTCTCCCGCTGCTGCGTCCCTCTGCATCACACAGGCAGGCGCCCTGGGGTGCACGGGGCACGGAAGCAGCCAGCCCAGGGCACCCACAGCAGCACGCTTGGGTCTCCCCGCTCCGGCCCCGTTTCCAAAGCTGGGGAGACGCAGAAGGCGCGCAAAGGCGGCCAAGGCCTGGGGGACGGTGTGGCCTGCTGCGATTCAGGGGCAACCTCTGCAAAGGGGTTTCCCTGGCCACCAGTGCAAGGTGGGGCGCTCTCCGCCACACTGCCCACCTCGCCTCGCACGCCCAGCGTGCTGTCCGTTATTTCTTCCTTTATTTCTCGCTGGCCCTCTCCACTCCCTCCTGAACACTTCCCCACTGCAAGGTCTTTGAAGCCCGCGCCTGCCCTCCCCACGGGATGCCTCTCACCCCCAAAATACAAGCCCACGGCTGCAAGGGCTCGGCTGTGTTCACATCCCTAACCTCCCAAGGGCCTTGCTCATCACAAGGTTTTCAGTGGTCCGGTGAGTCCGAGTTAAGTGGAAAGAAAACCCTGGCTTCTGGGCAGGGGGCACTGGGGTAAAGCAGCTGAAATTTCCCCATGAGTTAGGGCAGGGGTCAAGCACAATTTCCGGGCCACTGGGACCAAAAGGCTAACAGCAAAAATGGGACAGGTCTGGTCTCTTCGGTGCCTGACAGTGGTGCGGTGTGGGGGGCACTGCAGGAGGGAGAGCAGCCCCCTCCTCACGGCGGTGGGAGCGCTCACCAGAGCTCGAGCAGTGTGTGCTCCTTCCAGCTTGGCAGAAGCTTTATGCTTGTTTTGGTTTTTTGAGATGAGGTCTCACTATGTAGCCCAGGCTGGCCTCGAACTCTCAGCAATCCTCCTGCCTCAGCCTCCCAAATGCTGCTGGGATTACAGGCCTGTGTCATCATGCTCGGCTGCAAAAGCATTTCCAATGAATGACAGATTACAAACATGGTGAAATGTGCCATAAAACCATTATTCCCATGTCACCAGATGTCCACACCAGGTTATTAAACAACAAAGATCAATCTTAGTTTGGTTCTTTCTGGCTCCAATATTCCTCACCTCTTTGTTTCATTACGATCCTCTCTTTGGAGAAGAAGAACGCTAATGTGCTTGATAAAAATCCAGCTAGTTTAACATTACTATTGCATTAGGGATGTGAAACAGATTCCTTGCAGGATACATCAAGTGTAACAGGATGATGAAAAGGAAATTGAGGTGTGTGGGGGTCGGCTAGTGATGTCTGCAGTGTGAGGTCCTGTGGCTGGCAGCTCTGGGCACGCTTGCTGTAAGGAGGATTGCCTTACCTAACCGACAGATGGTATCAGGAATGATATCCAGCATACCCCTCCTGGAGTCCATGAGTTTAGGTCACATGCCAGTGATGCCACAGGAGCTCGGTGGCACTGCTGTTGACTTGAATTTGGAGAGGGATTTCATAGCTTCACATATCACTGTTTTCTTCCCCTTGGACCAAACACAGCCAGACCAAACCTCTAACACCCAAACAGAAAGTAGAGGAAGAGATGTGACTGCAAATTCGGCAAATTCACAACCCCTTTCTTTCTTCTTCTACTGAGTTTGCTGTGCAGAGCTAATTTTAAGCTACTCGAGAGAATTACAAGTGCTAAGAGGAAAATTAAACTCACTTCTCCCTTTGCAAGCAGATGCTGCTATTCTGTTTTTTGACATTTATTTCACTGCCGCACATCTTGTGTTATTTATCCTTCCTCGACACATTAGAGCTCCTCTGTACCTTTCAGGGAAGGAAGGTTTAAAGAGGAAGTAGTGTGGCTTTTGTTTTTGTTTTTTTAATAAATGCATTGGTTTCCCTACTAATGCTGCTTTTTTGGTGTGTGTGACTGTGAAGTAGGTTCCACTTTGGATCTTGGAGGCAGGATGAAATTTCTACCAAGAAGAGACAACTTCTGACTCCATTGCTGCTTTCTCATGTGGACTTTTGGCTACACACTCTACTTTTCCAAGAGTGAAATCCTATGGAAGTGATTTTCCAAAATGTTTTGTGGAAAGTAAGGGTTAATAGAAGGCAGGTCCTCATTCACGATCCCCAGGCAGGTGACAAATTCATCCGGCTGCACGGTCTGTTCCGGGATAGTGTCGCTGGGCAAACCATTTTCTAAAAGCACCGTGCTTCCACCCTCTGTTGAGTTCAGCATGTCAGGAGGACCGCTGTCGCCTCCGTTGAGAATAAGGCTTAATTCTTCTAGGGTGAGTGTGTTGCTCAGGGAACTCACACTGGAGACTGGAAAGACAAACCGAGGGTATTTTCTAACCCTGGCCTTCTTTCCTGGGTCGCAGGAGTCGGCTGCTAGCTTCGGGGCTGATGGATCCGTTTCACTGCTGCTGCTGAGATGATTCCCTCCGGGGAGAAAGCTTGAGAGCTGGGGTTTATAACCAGTGCTGAGGTGGGGGATGCACACCCCGGGGCTCCTGGCGAATAGGGGCGCTTTGGTGTCCTGGGTTCCTGGGTTCCTTTCTGTCCTGTCACCTGCAGGCTTGCGCCCATCTGGGAGAAAAACTTCGCTTATCTCTGTAATCACTGGGTCAATATAAGGGACCTGCTCGCTGGCACTATTGTTCACAAATCCATCTTTTTCCTAGGGAAAAAAAGACATTGTTTGATTTATAAAAGCCATTTACAGGAGCCACCTGGATCACTGAAGGACTGGGGATGTTCTTCCTTCCTCTCGACCTTCCTTTCCTTTCCCTCTCCTTGCTTGGATATTGTCTGTCTTCCTGGGTGCTTTCGTTCCTTTGTCTTTGGTCACCTCACTTGCTTCCAAATCTTTATTAAATTCTCCCACGAGGAGACTGGAGCAAAGGAATAATAAAAATAATCCACAACTTAAGCACATTTCTTGATTTTTTTTTTTTAGGAGAAAGAAAAGTCTCACATATTAACATGCACATTACTTCAGAACCTTTTTAAAAGCTGGGCTTTGGAGCCAGACACGGTGGTACATTCCTGCATCCCAGCACTCGGGAGGCTGAGACAAGAAGACCGCCATGAGTCCAAGGCCAGCCTGGACAACATAGTAAGATCAAGACCAGCCTAAACTACACAGTGAGACCCTCTTTCAAACATAAAAATAAAAGTTGGAGGGCAACCCCCTGGGGACTCTCTCTGTCTCTCAGACAGAGGCTTTCCTTCCCCAGTAAACATATTCTTCTCTTAAAAAAAAACAAAAGTTGGGCTTTAGAATATGTTGAACTGTATCTTAGCATCATGGAGCCTCACTATGAGAAAACACTTTGTTGTTTAAAATGCAGGAAAGGACAGAGACTCCTATTTTGCTCGTAGTGTAAGAGTAAGGCCGTGATAAATGCTTTGCTCTAACGGTGTGGAGCTATTTGGGGAATCCAGACACTTGTGGGTTTTAGCCCCTTGACTTTTCTGGACAATAAATGGATTTGATGAGTCTCCTGGGGAAAGTAATTCCCATCCAATGCAATTATAAAATTACAGCTGTCCATTACTGACTGACCCTACCCCTCGCCCCCCATCCACGTGTCCAAGTCAACGCGGTGTTATCTGGAGGTGGCGTCTTTGGGAGCTGACTGGGACGCACGGATGCGCCCTCATGGAGTGTTAGTGAAGAAGAGACAGGAGTGAGTCGTCCACCTGGCCACCATCATTGGCCAGGGAGCCACAGTGACACCGTACCACCCTGGCCTTGGCTTTCCTGGCCTCCAGAACCGTGAGAAGAAAGTCACAGTTGTTCTGCTACTGAACTTACGGACTGTGAGTTCTGAGGCCCAGCTCAGGCTGACCCAGAGCGCTGTCCTCCATCCCCAGCGACACCGTCTCCCTCACAGCCCCCATCTCACGCCCCCGCTTTCCCATTTCACTGAGCTCCAAAGGCTGAGTCCCCCAGCTCATCCCGCCTCCCTGAGGACACCCAGGGTGGCTAGGTCTCCAGTGACACTGGCACTGACCCCAGCTCCACTGCACTTTTCTCCTGTGGACAGCGTGGCTTCCCTCGCTTTCTTCCCTCCGTCCTCTCAACCCCTGTGAGCAGGGTCAGGGCTACCTCTGACTCTGTTCTTGCACCTGGATAATGGGCTGAGATGTGCACGGATGAGTGTGGAAGGGATTTCTGCTCAGAAATCGGGCCCGACCCCGGTTCGGGTTGGGCAGTTACCTGTAGCATCTTCACAGCGTGACTGTTCCCCACGTTAGGAACCTGGTCACGAAGCCACCCTGGTAGCAGCTGTAAGACTTTGCTTTTAATTCTAAAAGAACAAGAGAGACGCGTTAGAAGACACGTACTCCCAGGGGTGGAATCCACAGGTGGAGGCAGATTTCCTGGGCCAACAGTGAAGTGAGGCCTGGAGTCCGTATCTTCCCAGATTCCCCCCAGAGTCTGTTGCTCTGTTTCTTACCAATGAGCAGGAGGACTTTACAACACTAGATTCAAGAGACGTGGGAGAGAGTAAGGTCTGGCGTGGTGGCACATGCTTGTCATCCCAGCACTCAGGAGGCTGAGGCAGGAGGATCCCTGCAAGTTCAAAGCCAGCCTGAACTGCATTAGAGAAACCCTTCCTCAAAAGACAAAATAAAATAAAAAAAGAGAAATGGGAGAAGCTGGAGACACTAAGTGTGGCCAGCTACCCACAGCAGGCCATGTCAGTGTGGGAAAGTCTGAAAAGCTTAAGGGACATTCTGTCCACAACACCCACAGCTCTTCAAAAAGAGACACATTGAAACGCAAACTCCAGCTCCTCTAATTCTGGACTTGGTGTCTCGGCCAACTAGGGCCATGCAGATGGCGGTGCGTCCTCCCTGTCTGTCTGTGGTGGCCCAGGAGGACCTGTCCAGCGGCTGTGGGCCCAGGCACAGCTGGTTTTCCCTGGGCCAGGGTGGGAAGCGGGTGACAGCTGAGCAGTGACAGCAAGGAGCTGTGCTCCCAGCTTGCGCCCTCTCGCTGCCCCCGGCACCGCTGTGGCATTTAAAAAGCTTCTTCCACATGCACAGTCCAGACTGACTGGGGCACAGGGTCTCCCCAGGACCGAGGGGGAGGGGCTGCTGTTGGACCGTGAGCAGCAGGTGGGACTTGGTCCCTAGGTCCCTGTGAAACACCAGCTGGAATGCTGCAGGACCTCCCAAGCCCTATGTGACCTCGGGCTTCAGTCTCAAAGTCATTTCTTTACCTCTATTTACACAGTGGTTCTGTTTTGTTTTTACCACTAACACTCTTTCTCTCTTTCAAAGAGGACCGAATTAGCAAGTTCACACTCGGAGCTGAGCTTGGTGAAGTTTTTCCACAGCAGGCGGGTACAGTGAGGACGATTTACACACATTTATCACCTCTTGGTTTCGTTGTGTTTATGTGCTTCAGGTTTCATTCTGAGGCTCTGTTTCTGATGTAGGGCTTTTAAAAATAAAGTGCTGGGCTATTCAATAACAGCATCTAATGGGAAGGAGGCCAGGAGGCAGGGAGGGGAAGGGGACAGGAAAAGAACGAGGCCCAGGCAGCAGCTGCCCAGGAGGACAGAGAGGTAAACACTGGGGAGATGAATGAATGGCTCCCTGCTAATAGGCAAAACAGCTCCACTGAAATTGTCTCTTGTTTATAAAAAGAGTGCTTAGCTGGCTGGGTAATCGCAGCACTGGGAGGCTGAGGCAGGAGGAGTCTTGCAAGTTTGAAGCCAGCTTGGGCTACAAAGTGAGCTCAAGGCCAGCCTGAACTGCATGGTAAGACCCTCAAAAAGAAAGAAAGATATTTAAATAATTAAACTAACCCAGAATTGCTTTGTTTCCTTATTTATGCTGCAACTGGAAGTTGATTTTGATGTTATTTTTAGAAGCAAACTGAATGTTATTTGAGCTAACTGGGACTCTCTGGATCATTGTCGGAATAGTAACGCATCCATAGGGTAGTAGTTTGAACATTAAGAGATTTCCAAGGACTCTGTAATCATGTATATTTTAGTACAACCTAAAATAAAATGCTATGCTGGTTTCCCTCCTCACAAGCATAGCAGGTTGTTAGCACTGGATGTAAATTTTGAAACATTTCCCAAGTTCTGAGCATGTCGACGGCAGTTGCTGGGGCGCTTTATTTAGAAGAGCTTTTTAAAGTCATCTTTCTCCTGCACCTCGCTCCCACACATTTCAAAGAAAGATTGTGTCACAGGCGAGAGTGATGACGGCAACGAACCCGGGGCCCCATTTGGTGGAGAATCCGCGCCAGGGTCTGTGCCCAGGGTGTCCCGCTGGGAAGCAGCTCCAGAAGCGGCCGGGTGAGAAACCCACGGCCTCGCCCTCCTGAGTCATTTTCAAACTTCACCCAACTGGGGGGACCTGACTGAAGGCAGCACGAGTGCTGTGGGGCTGAGATCCTGAGGACAGACACAAGTACGGTCACAAAACGACCTGTTCCAACATCGCCACGCTGCTTGCCATGTTGAATCTGCTCCTCGGTTTGGGTGAAACTCAAAGCTGTTCTGCTCTCTAGAATCCAAGCCCTAGCCAGGCCCTAGCCAGGCGCTGTGGTGCACGCCTGCTATCCTAGCACTCAGGAAGCTGAGGCAGGAGCATCCCTGAGGGTTCAAAACAAGCCTGGGCCACACGGGGCCAGGCAGTGTGGTCAAAGGCAGGCTGAATGACATAACAAGACCCTGTTTTAAAACCAAATGCAAACAAGCAAAAAGAATCAAGGCTCTTAGGTGGCACCAGGGTACAATCAAAAGGCAGAGGGTGGGAGAGGGGCTGTCCTGCCTCAGCGGGAGCTGGGTCCTGGCTTAGTGCTCTGTGACATGGGCTAAGAATCCTGGCTCTCTGGGGCTCTGTAAAATTGCCTGGAGCTTTCTGGTGGGGTCAAAGGGTGAAATAAATGACATTTACAGAGAACTCGGCCCCATGTGTACTGGTGGAGCTCTGGTCTTTTATTTGCTTTCTCTGTCCAAATGGAACGTGGTCGTCTAGTCGCTCACTGAACTTCGATGGCACGCGTATGTAATCAGAAAGCAGAAAGTCTACAAAACCTACCGGGTGCGGAGTGATCTGTTAAAGATCCCAATCAGAGAAAGAATGGACAGCATCACCGCGAAGAAGACCATGCCCGGTAAGAGTCCAGTGTCCTGCCTGTGGTCTGACAAAAGGAAAGAAAAATAATTCTGACTAGGCATTGGTGTCCAGGGATGCCAGAGCCCCGCTTCCCTCTACCCGGCCCCCAGCCAAGGGCACCGATCCCAGAGTAAAAGGGACAAGTGGGCTGCGAGGGTGGCCTCAGGCTGGGCTGCCCAGTGAGAGTTCCTTTCCAGTCCCCGGGGCTGCCCTGGGAGGGAGCTTTTGGGGTGAGCTCCCCGACTGCTGCTCCTGAAGCCAGGGGTTTCTGGAGAGGCAGCCCTGCAGAGGCAGCTGCCTCTGTGTGCAGATTCTGTGCAAATAGCTACAGGGCTGGGTCACATTCAGTGTGTCTGACACAGGTAAGAATTCTCTAGGGTCAGAGCAGCAAGGTCTGACCCTAGCCACAGCCACCACAGGGACTTGGGTTTTTATATTTTTAATCTCCATGAGCCAGAATTGACGTGAGAGTTCTCAGCGACCCTCAGGAAACTTTTCCTGCTGAGAAAGGACCTTTCTGTGCGCTGAGGAGGAAACCCAAATGGCTTTGTCTTGCCCCTATGTTAACCATGCTGTTCAAGCAGTCTAGAGTTGAACGAGGTGTCTGAAATCTCCAAAATGTTAATAGTCTTTATCCAATGGGCATTACCCACTGGGCTTTGCTGCATTTTCCTCCTAGTACATGAAACAAAACTTCTATCTTCAAATACAGAAGCCAGCAAGAGAAGATTGGACTTGGCTGGAATTTGTTCAGAGTTGTGCAGGGACTGGGTCTCTCTCCAGCCCATCCATTCCCCTCATTACTGGGCCCATCACCCTGTTCCATCCCGCTGAGCCCACCACACCCCCCGGGGGCCTGCACAGTCTTAGCGCCCCAACCCCAACGGCAGAGGGAATGAGAGTCTCTCCAGAGCTAAAGAGCCATTGGCAAAGTGTTCAAGCCACCAGGGCTCTCGGGTGGCCATCAGCTGGGGTGCCAGCACTCAGAACTCGGTGGGGACTTGCAGGTTCGATGGGCTGGGAGGGTGCTCAAGGCGTGGGGTGCAGAGGTCGAGGTTGGGGTTGGACCCCTGCTGCTTCTCAGCACCATGACACCTGCATGTGGTGACGGAGTGGTGGTGTGGTGGGTTCATAACTGGTGGCCAACTTGTGGTGCCCAGTTGACCTGAGTCAGTGTGGTGCTGGGCATGGAGGACCCTCCCCAAGGATCACTGCCAACAGCATAAGAAGGAGACCCGGAGGGGCAGAGGAGGTGTTGCTGGTTTTCCTGGAGAGGCTTATCACACTGGCTTCCTGATGTGAACTCGGTTGTTCTCACCACGGTCGGAGCCTGGGTCCACGCTGTCACTGAGGATGGCTGTGGGTCTCTTTGGCAAAACCTGGTCCTTACCTTGAGTGTCGCTTCCTGGTTCCAGCACAGTTCCTGCCGCCCGCTGGTACAGACTTTCTGGCTTCCACCACTGACCTTTGGGCCTTCCCAGGGAGACTTGTGTGAGTCATGGCCATGGGCTCTGGGTCTTCAGCTGGACTCCTGCAGGACATTGCCATGGGATCCGGACCCTCGGCTCGATTCTTTGGGTCTCAGTGTGCATATAGATCTCCTGTGCTCTTCTGCATTTGACTCTGGGTGACTACTCTAAAATAATCCTGGAATGATGCATGCTGTGTGACATCGTTTCCTCTGCAAACCCCGACTGTGACAGCAGAGGCACTGGCTTTCTCTCCCTCGCCATGGAGACGAGGTCCCTGGCCGGTACACCTTGGGTTCCCCCGGAAGAACAGGAAGCAGTCTGTGCCCCATTTGAGCACCCCGAGCTCCCTGCCATCTGACTCTCTGGCTGCCTGTCTTGTTTCTCATTTTCCCCCAACCCAGAGGGGGGGATCAGGGAGAGAGGGCAGCGCTCATCCAACTTGCTCTGCTGATTTCCTATTACCCAGAGCCTGGCCTGAAACACAGGATTTGCTTAATGAATGTTTGCTGAGTGACTAAGCAAAAGGGTGAAGACTGTCAAGATACCCACATCTGTTCTGATACAGGGTCCACCCGAGCCCCACACAGGGAGATAAAGGGTCCCCCTTTATAGATAAAGGGGAAGCAGTCACACCCAAAGTTTCTCAGTTTGAAATTTCTATTTAAAATTCCAGGTGCGCAGTTCGTAATCGGTTTGTGGCTGGTCTAAGATTTCTTTCATGCCAAAATCACTTAGCTGTCTGCTCACCGACAGGAAACACCCAGGGGCCCCAACAAATAAACCGGGAGCCGGTTTATGTACGAGAAAGAGCATAGATCGCAAAACGCAAGAGACTGCGTTGGAATTTTCAGTGCGGCCCGGCTGCTGTGTGACCTTAGGCTTGTTCCTGAGCCTCTCTGGGCGTCAGATTTCCCATCTAGGAAACAGAAACGTAATGTGTTATCTCACTCGGTTGTTTCGCAGACTGAGAAAGACGATGCATAGGAACTAGTAGCACATAGCAGACGGCAGAAAGAAGCGCCGGGATCCAGGACCTGCGGGAATGGAAATGTATCCGCGCCGCGGCAGCAGCTGGCAAAGTCCGCCCGAGCCGGTCCTCAGGGCGGCTCCCGCGGGTCCTGCCTCCGCAGGCGGCGGAGCGCGCATCTTACCGCAGCGCCAGGGCCTTACGCCTGGCGCTAAAACTCCCCCAAGAGCCTCCTTGGTGTCTTCTTACCGGAAACCAGGTGTCCTTTTAAGACGGAAGGCACCAGGGGCCCGGAGTCTGAATCCCGAGCGCCGCGCTGCAGGGACTTCCGTGTGACCTGGGGGCCTGACACGAAGGAACAGCGCGTCAGCACCTTGGGCTTGCGAGGGACAGGCTCCCCGAGACTCGCTTCCCCTGCCCAGAGCTGACCAAAGCCAGCGCTCCTGCCCGGAAAGAGAAACCAAAGGGGCCTTCAGGCACAGGCTTCCCCGTTTTTACTTAGTTGGGTAAATCTCAAAGGACAAAATGCTCCAAGGATGCTACACACTCCAGATCCCCACGTGTCACTCTGGTCCCCAGGCTTCCAGGTGACAGATACCAAGGAGCTTTAGTCCACTGAGCCAGAGAGTCAGAATTGGTCCCCACTCGACTCCTACCAGTAGGGGACACGATCAAGATTCCCGTCCCCAGGGGCCTCGGACCCCACAGCTGGGGTGCTGGCAACCTCCGGCTCCCAGGGCCAGCTTGCTTTGAGGAGCAGACACTTTGGAGGGACAGTGACACAGGCAGAGGGGACATCCTGGGCGACGCCTCTCCACCCCGCTCCCCTGTGAGGACCCTGGCCACCCTGGCTGTGACCTTCCCCGGGGTGAGCAGCCCCGGCTGTGGATTTGCCTTCTGTCTGGCCTCTACAGAGTCCCAGAGCGACACCATCCGCCCGCCTGCCCACCCTGATCACTAAAAGCAGCTGCTGTCAGTAACTTCAAGGCTGCTATTTGCCCAGAGACACTGCTAGAGATGGGGGACTCGAGCCAGTCCGTGCAGTCCCTCCGAAACTGCCCTTCAAATGCTTTGCAAAACAATTCTTATCAGGCCAGGTGTCCCTGTGGGTCACTGAGACACCACCCGCTTAGGTAACAAGCTTTGGGGTCCCTGCGATTCGCGTGGAAAAACTGGACCCCACGGTTACAGTGCAAAGGTTCCTGTGGGTCTTTGGACATTTCTGAAAGGGCTCCTTTCCTATGGAAGGGCGATTCCTTGAGAACGACGCACAGGGGTTTCAGAAGATGAAAACATCAGAGAGGCCGAACTGCTCTCCTCTGTTTTTTCGTTTCTCTACAGGCTGCTCACAGGAATCCCCCTCACAGGCAGGCCAGCGGCTGCCCGGACACCGACAGCTGGCGACGTGTTAACACCCAGCACAGTCTTCAGCTTGGCAAAGTCACAGAGGTGTGGCCTGCGTAGCTCTATGGCTTCTATTTAATAATCGTGAAATTAGCATTTTATTTTAAAAGCAAGTTCGCAGTTGGCTCTTAATAGAGGTTGACGTCATTCTCTTGTGTGCGCGGCGGGCAGTTATTTGCAATGAAACTTTGTTCAATTACTAGTTTGCGTCACATGAAAATGATTTTCCTGGCCGATGGAAAATAAATGCCATCTCCCCTTGGAGTCTACCTGTTATCATGGTTTCAAATCAACCAGTTGTGTTCACTGCAATTAGATTAAAGACAAATCACTTAAAAGGGGTGCTTAATTAGGAGAGGGTAACTTTAAAGAGCACCAGACCCCTGAAATAGGTCGGCTCATGAAGAAGACGTTAGGAGAATCCAGTGGGTGACATTTTTAAGCACAGACCCACAGGGACCCAGACAGGCCAGGGCCTTCAGGGCGTGCTGCCACCTAGTGGCCCGACCGTCTCTTTTACCATTCCTCACGATAAAAGCAAAAAATTAGAGCAAAGGCGTTTAAACCGGAGACATAAAAAGCAGATCAGAGAACCTAATTGCACCCCCTTAATTCGCCAGCTATTCATATCTTATAAGTGTTTTAGAGTATTTTAACATACAAAAGAATTCGCGAACAGAGAGACATATACACGGAGTCCTTCACAACTGAAAAGCCCTGCTCACATCAGCGCTGGGCATGGGGATGCTAGTGTGCCAGAAAGCCTCATAGTGTTTTCACCTTTATTTAGTCTCCAGGGTGCTGTCTTTAAGAGACAATTCTGCCCCTGGAACAGAATGCGAAATTAGGCCTTGACTCTCACAGGATATTTAACCATTCTCAGAGAGCCCAGACCAGATCTTATTTTGGAAGAATTATTTTTGTGGTTAAACACACTGACAGAGAGCTTTAGAGTTAGCCTCTGACAATGCAGTTGGAGAAAATTTAGAGTGTTTTCCACCAAGAAATGTCTTGTCTAGCTGGGTGTGATGGTGCAGGCCTGTAATCCTAGCACTTGGGGAGGCTGAAGCAGGAGGATTGCAAGTTTGAGCTTAACCCCATGCAATTTAGTAGCTTGGAGAAATTTCATCAGCAAAGAAAAAGTAAGAAGGGCTGGGGAAGAGACCTGGGTTCAATCCCTAGTACACACACACACTCACATTCACACACACACACACAAGGAAAATGTACTGTCTGATTCTTGGACAAAACTTAAACCGTAACATAACTGCAGTCTTTTGCTTGCCAAATACCAGGTTAAATCAATCAAATCCATGGAAATGGACCTGGTCTTCCATTTGTGTCTTAAAAATGTTGCCAAACCCTGTCCGTGAGCTCTTCCAGGTCTCCCAGGGGGCTGAGTGTCTTTTCATAGTGTTTTTAATGAGTGCCAGTGATGTGCAGGTCACACCCAGACTTGGCAGGACATTTGGTATAGTCAGGGGTCACAAGGAGAGCAATCACATGATTCAAAATATTTTTTATAATGGCACTCAAGGAGTCAACTATACAGAAGGTGCTGGAAATCTGCCCACAACGCTAAAGACCTAGAAAATCCAGTGGGGCCCTGGATCCCATGGCAATGTGCTTCATGAGTTCAGCTGAAAACCCAGAGCCCATGACAACGAGCCATGCAAACCTATCCCACAGATCTGCGCTGGGAAGGCCCTAAGGTCAGCGGTGAAGGCCAGAAAGCCTATGCCAGCGGGGTGTAGGGTCTGTGCCAGTAGTTTGAGGGTTCTGCACGGGAGCCAAGAAGCAATGCTCAAAATAAGAACCAGGGCCCCCCGAAGTGAACCACAGCCATTCTTAGCAACAAGGTCCTGAGCTCCTCTGATAACAGCCGAGTTCACATCAGGGGAGCCAGCATGACAAGCTCCTCCGGGAGAACCCACAGCTCCAAACAAGGACAACACTTAGGAGAACCCAGAGCTCCGCTCTTCCTCTCCAGGGCTCCTTTCATGCTGGCCGCAGTCCTCAGGGGCCTCCACGCGCAGCACCACGCTGACTCAGCTCAGCTGGGGTTAAGTAGGCCACTGCACCTTCTCTCTTTTCAGCCCCCCACTAGGTAGATAATTCTCCAGTCCTCATTTGATAGATGAGGAAGCAAACTTTTAGAGAAGGTGACGAATTCGCTCAGCCTCCCCAGGGAGCAGCTGGAGCTCGGAAACTCTCATCCAGCCCTGTGCTGCCACCGTCCCTGCAGCCGGCAGCTTCCTCTGGCAGAGGACAGCCCTCCGAGGCCAGCCCGTCCCTCAACCCGCCCTGTCGCGGTGCCCTGGAGCTGCTGGCCCTGCGGGAGGAGCCCTGGGGCGGGCCAAGGCCGAGCTAGGCCATAGTGCCCACCGCCCATCTTCCTGGAACCAACCAGGACATTTCCTCGATCGGAACGCGCGCTATGCGTCGTGATAGCGTGCTAGGAAAGCGCAGAAGCGCAGGAAGACACGTGTACACAATTTTGTGTTTGTTCACAAATGAGGAGCAGTGACTCTCACGCTTGTTCCGTCTTTTGGGTACCCCTGTACTCTGCGGAGAGCGACCGCTTTGATGCAGTGTGCCCCGCCTTCCCACTCAGCGTTACAGAAACATTTCATTACTGTGTTAAAAATTATTCGGAACATCAGACTTACAGCTAGTCAGTATTTCACCATGTTTACACTGTATTTGTTCAGTGATTTGCCCCTAAATAGTTTGGGAGTTTCAAAGACCACTGTGGACTCCGGTGAAACTTGTCTAAGCCTCGGCTCTGCTGCTTGGGGCTGCGTAGCTCCGGGCAAGTCCTTTATCCCCCTGAGGCTCAGTTTCTTCCTGTGTAAAACTGGATGAGAGCGAGGCTTCACCCTTGAGGTGCCATGAGGCAGCTCGGAGCAAGCATGCAGTGTCGTGTCTCATAAATCAGACCCTTAAGAAGTATGCACTGTGCTCAGCGGCATAAGCATCTCTCTGGCAAGCACAAGGTCCTGAGTTCAATCCCTGGTACCAAAAAACAAACAAACAAACAAACAAAAAGCCAAAGAAGTATGCACTATCGCTGTTGTTGAACTTACACTGGTTCGTTTTCACTACTGAAATTAGCTTTGGGGTAACTATCACTGCGTGTAATTTCCTTTCCCATCTCTTGCTCTCCTTACCTCTGACTACTCCTAAGGTAAGATTTCTACAGGTGCAATCACTTGGCCGAAGAATCAAGGCCTCTGTGAAGTTTCTTTATTTACTTCCACCCTGGCCGAGCTTGGGGCCATGGCCACGCCCACCCGGCCTCACCCAGGCCACACCCACCGGCCACACCCAGACCACGCCCGCCCAGGCCACACCCCCGTCGGCATCCGACCACGCCCACCCAGGCCTGGTCCTGCAGCTGTGCTCAGAGCCCGCACACGGTTTTTTCTGGACTTTTCTTTTAGAAGGTTCTAGATATTCAAGAAAGAGGAGTCCTATTAAGAGACAAAGGGTGTGTTTTCCAGGTTCGTGGCGTCCCCCCATGCCCTCACCCGGGTTATTTTTTAAACACAGCCACCTCCCCTCGCTGTCTCCCTTCCCAGCCTCTCTAGTAATTCAGCCGCACCGAAGCGAGCGCCACCTCCCGAGGACCGGCCGGCGGAGCCCTGCGGGTGGAATCCCGCTTTACTACAGCAAGGGCAAAGCTTTGACCCCAGCCGCGACCATCGGCCGGAGGAAGACGGCAGCCCCTCACAGCCCCACGGGGCAGCGGAGACTCGTGTCAGCGACACACTCACTACCGCGCCTAAAACACAAGTCAAATTGCTGAATCATGCGATGAATCCATGGGTCACATCACCTCGGGAATCAAGACAGAGAGGTCGGTGCACACATTCAGGGAACGACCTGCATTCTACTTGGTCCGCTCAAG
>PVLA01015315.1:0-25860 GCA_004027455.1 Hydrochoerus hydrochaeris | reverse complement strand
TTTTTGGGGTGTCTGAGTGGGTAGTGGAGAGGAAGCATGGCTGTGGGGACTATGTTAGGTCTCTGGCCCCTTCCTCTCTGGATCTTTTCTACTGCTCTGATTTCTGGTTATTATGGACTCAGAAACTTCACTCTACAACATCTTTCTGCCATCATGCTTCTGACTTTGAGTAAATTGACCATAGATTGTAAACATGAATTAAATCAAAACTTGCCTTTAAGTCCTGAATATATAATATTGTGTACCACAAGGAGAAAGCTGATAAATATAGAAAACTTGGAGCAAAAGAGATCTTTTTGTGACTGTACATAGTGATGTTGTTTGGAAACTTTTGGAACTGTCTTATGGAAGGAAATTGGAAAGCACTGGAGACACAGACTGTAAATGTACTACAATGCTACAAGCAAAACTTCAGGGCTGAGTCTAGTGGGAGCTCAGATCCGACTGATGATAGGAATGCAGAGAGGAAAAGCCAGGCTATTAAGTTTCATGTGGGAATGAACTGCACAGGGAAATGGACTAGAGACCATGAGCTGATGATCTGGAAAAGATACTGTTTCCATTTTGTCCAAGCACTGAGACTTTTTTTTTTTTAAAAAAACTGTGATTAAGGACAATAGACTGATTATTATAGCAAAGGAAATTGCAAAACAGTCTAACATTCAGGGTATCCTTTAGTGCATGTTGGCTGATTTTCACCAGTTTTATCATGAGAATCAGGGGCAGACAAAACAAAGAAAAAAAATAAATCTTAATAAGAGATTATCATCTTTTAATAGAAAACAAGTGTTTTTTAAAGGGGTAAGAAAAAAGATGATTTGAGAACATCTCAAAAATCAGTAAGAACCTAACCATCAAAGTTGAAAAGAGTGAAGAATACAATTTATTTTAGAAGATAATGCATGGGAGAATTGCTTGGAAAGTGCACTATTGGTAATGTTTCCCAAGATTTATTTTGGTGTTATCCATATTCTGAGAGTTCATTGCAGTCAAGATTAAGGGTGTCAATTACTGCTCAATTTGAGAGCAGATCTTGGCATCATCCACATGATGCTCTTTTTACCAATATGCAGTAATTAAAAGTTGTGGGATTAGGAAGATTTCTACCTAGATTTCAAAAGAAGGCTGAGGAGGCCACGCAAGGATCTCCTATGAGAGCAATATGTAAAGCTCTGGCAAAAAAGCAGTGAACAATCCAGAAATTAAGAGATGCTAGAAATATGGACCATCTAGTGAGGAAAACTAGAGGTCTGGAATGAACACTGCCCAAGAAAGAAACCAGTCAAACCGCAACTAACAAAGCCTTAGTATTAGGGCCACTTAGACTGTCTGGAACTCAAATTTTATCAGTGTTTGCCTTGAATGCCAGCTATGATGCTATAGGACTTAGTAGTTGCCCTGTTGCATATTGCTTATAGTCTTGGTTACTTTTCTTGTTACTGAGACAAAATGCCCAATGCCCAAAATTTAAGAAAAGAAAAGTTTGTTGAGCTCACAGTGTGTGGAAGTTTCAGTACATAATCAGCTGGCTCCAAGGCAGTGTGGTGTGACAGAGGCAACACTTCAAGGCAGGAGAAGACAGAAAATGCAACAATAGCAAAAGAGCTCTTTTCTTTAAGTCTCTTTTCTTCCTCATATTGTATGCAGACTATGTCCTCAGTGAGTGTATAACTCACATCGTCTCTGTACCCTTCTCATGTACAGGTTCAGGTGAGGACCCTAGACCCCTGCTGAATCACTTAGTTAAACTTCTAAACTTATCAAATTGACACAATGAACAATATCCTAGAGCCCTGGAGCCCTACTCTAGTGTATCCTCTACACACTACAGTAGAATTGCTGAGTTATTTAGTTAAGCTTCTAGACTTCTCCAGTTGACACAGTATATTAACCATTACAATTATGCTTTGGCTTGATTTGTTTCTAGTCACCTTTTCATTACACATGGAAGGAGAATGTTCTCCTGAACCTTTGGTATTGCATTACTTCTATTTGATTTTCATAGAAATACAAAACTAAGCATTGACTAGATTTGGACTTGGACTTTTGAAAAACTCTGGAACTGTTGAGATTTTGGGGGAAAGATTGTTGCATTTCCAGATGTACACAGGATAGTTGTTATTATGTTAGATGGAATTACTATCTATTTCTATTGTTTTCATTTGGAAAATAAATGTGATTTAAGGATACGTGCTTTGATATGATTTTTACAAGGAGTAGGATATGATAGTTATGGTAGAGTGTCAACCTCATTAACTTTGGGATCTATTAAGTTTTAGTGATGTACACTTCTTGGTTTGTCTGGGTGAGACATTACTTTGGATCTATGTCCAGTCCCTCATTCTTCCTCTCTATCACTGTTCTCTTGCTCTACATCCTGGCCACCAAAATTATCTGACTATCTTTCCTGTATCATGCCATTCTCCCATGACTAAAAGGCAGAAAAGCTGCTGTGGAGCTGGCTAAACATGGACTGAATCTCCTTAAAATTTGAGCTGAATTAAGCTTCTTTTTCTTTAATTTGTGTGTGTCCAGTATTGTTTCCAACAACTTGGATACTCACTAATATATCCTCATTTTGACAATTGGACAAACCAGCTATATGATGAATCAAACAGATCAACAAATCAGTTCTCTGTTCTCATAGTTTAATTTTTATTCCAGTTTTCTATATATATCTTGGAGAAATGTAAATCAGGAAAATACGGGCAAAGTAAGACACACAGAAAAAAATATTAAGCAGAGACATTAGCCAATTATCTGACCAAATATTACACAGCTGAGCCATTAATTAGTAATACACTGGGCATGAATCCAAATAAGATGTTTACAATGATTCATACCCTTGACATGTTAGATTTTACTATTATGTAATAAACGAGACATTTTGATTTTTACATGAAACAATGAGAAAATAATGCCAACACTATTCTTTAATAATATGAAAACTAGCTTTAAATGAAACAAACAGAAGAGTATGATCAAATAAAGACAAAAACAGTTAAAACATACTTTTAAAAAGTCATCCATATTACTCAGTTAGCAGGCATAATGTATTTATCATTGTCCAGAAATTTGATTAGAGCATGAATGTTTTCTTTGTGGAAAAGAAAATGGCAAGGCAAACATTTTTGTAGTATTTGAATTAGAAATTAGCACCTTTAGTGATTTACTGGTAATCAAAAAAGCAATGTTGAGGGGCTGGGATTTAGTTCAGTGGCTTAAGCTCCTGCCTGGCAAGCACAAGGTCATGAATTTGATCTCCTGTACCAAAAAGAAAAAAAAAGCAACGTTGAATCTGCAACATTGACAGATACCAGGAAAAGGAGCTCTCATGGTCACTTTCTTCTCACTGGAACAAAATATCCAACACCAACAATTTAAATGGAGAGAAGTTATTTCGGCTCAGATTTTACAGGAACACTCTATAGTTTCAAGATTCCACAACATAAAGTGTGGTAGAGGAAAGCTGTCAGGAAACTATATCCTTCCAGGTCTTGCCCTAAATGACTCACCTCTGATCAACACCCATCTCCTAACAGAACTCATAATTGAATGAATCCGCTGAATATGGCACCTCCATAGTGAAACAACTTCCAAAAATCTCACCTCTGATACTATTTGAACAAATAGTTGAGAACAGTTTCCCAATGGCTATGATTCATGATGCATAAAATGAATTTATCTGAGAGATTCAGAGAAAGAGTCCAGATAATATTGTTTGAATTACTAAATCCATTTATTTCTGAAATTCATTTTTCTTTTAATATTTTAGCTATGTGAGAAGATAAATTTCAAATTTTGCCTAAATAGGGGGAAAGTTTTTTTTATCAGAAGGAAAGTAACATTAGTTCATAATTTACACAGGCAGAATAGACTGGAATACAAAGACACTGTGTAAGAAAACAAAACTTTAATCACTCACAGGATACTGCAGGAAACTTTTTGAAGGCTCCCTATTTTTAGAAAACATTATAAAAACCATTACTTAAAATAAAGTTAATGATTTGAGGGTTCCATGTATTATATTATTATTCAAAGACAATTTTGTCTAACTCCATCATATTATTTCATGCTAAGATACATGTTTCCATGTAATAGAAACAGCATTATTAATTCAATTACATCAATTTTTGCCCAAACTTTCTCATATATTTTATTATGTAGACCTTATATTTTGTGTAATTTTCACATGTTTCCTGTTAAATTATATCTAAATGTCTTTATCAAACCTGAGGTGCATAGCTTACAGGTAGGGCTTTTTGGAGTCCTGGGACAATGGATTTGTGACACTGGATCATAGGGGTGCAACACTACTGAGACGTTTAGCAAAGTTATGGGCATGCATGATAGACTTACTGAAGAGGAAAGACCTACCCTGGGTTTCAGTGGCACCAACTTACAGGCTTGCAGCCTGGATGAACTACAAAGGGAAAGAAGAAGAAAGCCCTGCTGCTTCCTGCCTACTCTGCCATGGACTGTTTCTCCTCTGCCATCACACCACCCTGCATGGAGGTCAGCTGAGTATGTACTGAAACCTCGACACACTATGAGCTCACGTAAACCTTTCCTTGTTTAACTTGTAGGTATGAAATATTTCGTACCAGCAACTGAGAAACATCCTGATTTCCACTTCTACATTTATTATAATAGCATTTTAATGTACTTAGAATTATTCTTTTTTAAATCACAATGGCCTTTTTATTTTTCTTCTTTTTCTGTCTTCTGTTGCACTGTAGTTTTAATAACAATCAAACTTTTAAGATTAAGACAAAAGAAATGTTTCCCATTACAGAGAAACATGGACTACATGTACTATTTATAGAACACCACAGATTTTTCTATGGCTTTGTAAGAATTAGACTTCATTAAGAAACTATTGTGTGTAATGTAGCATGAAGCTAGAATTACTCAATATAGCTGACACAATTATCAGGCAAAAGACACTCCTACATACTATGTCAAAGAATAAGTTTTTTATTAACATTTTTAACTTTGTTAATAATTTCCTTTTTTCTTTCTTTCTTTCTTTTTCTTTCCTTTTCTTCTCCTTCCTTCTTTCCTTCCTTCCTTCCTTCCTTCCTTCCTTCCTTCCTTCCTTCCTTCCTTCCTTCCTTCCTTCCTTCCCAGAGATTGGGCTCATGACCTTGCATTTGCCAGGCAGGTGCTTATGCCACTGACCTAAATCTCCAGCCCCTAATAATATCTTAATTTTTAATAAGAAATCCAAGTTCCTTATAAGTTGCTCATGTATAAAAAACTTGAATGAACAGATAAACATAAAAGTGCATATTACAAAATCACTTGAAGATATTTTTTAAAAGAAGCAGATAGGATAAATCTAATGAAAAGCAAAGAAAAAACTATTATAACAAAAACAAGACAGAAGTGAAACTACTGTGGTTATGATGGAGACTGGTATATAAGGGAAATTACCCTACTAAAAATGACTCTAAACAAGCTACAAGTAAAACAAAAAAGGTAAAATAATAATAATAAGAAGAAAAGAATGCTTAGAAGGAATCATTTAAGAAAGTTTACCTAAAAATTACAGTTGTATTTTAATGTTCTATAAATGAGAAATGAAGTGCAATAAAAATGATCTTACTTATTGAAAATAATTAAGAATCATAAAAATATCCTTAGTAGTACCTGAAAATGCTTATAAAAACTAAATAACTGAAGTAAATATAAGGGGTAGAAACTTCTAAATAAGTTAATCAAATATTTCTATCAGTGTACTGTCATTTAGAGGGTCTCAATAACAGACAAATATGAGAGTGTACAGACTTTTAAATGCATTAATCAAATATTTCTGTTATTTTAGTTCCATTCTGTAATGTCATATAATTCCACCTGTTTTTACCTTTTGAAAGTTACTATGGTTGTAGAAGGAACTTCACGCATTATCCTCGTTACTTTATGTGTAAAATGTAGTTTCATAAGAGAATTAATAAATTAAGAGATAATGAGTGAAAATAGAATGTTGTTATTTCATAAGTATTTAAGGAAAGTGAATATAATCCTTTGTGGTGCCTTAAGTGCAAATTTAATATATTTTGAAATTTTTTTGTTGAAAGACATGGGAAGTCATTACTGAATATAACATAAGTTAATGTATTTAATAAACTCAAAACCATTACCTAAGTATCTTCTAAGTAGAGAAATGATTTCAAAAGTTAGAAAAAAAGTTAAACTAGTCATAATTTATTCAAAAACTGAAAAATACTGATGCTATTTGCCCATAGGAATTATAATAGTAGATAGGAAATGTAACTGTCTATTAAAAAATAACTAAATGTTATATTTTTAAAGCAAAATAAAAACTTTTATGATTCAGTGAATACTGTTGGAGTACAAAATTTTGAGTTTGCCTTTACAACATTCATGTAACGAAAGATGAGACAATACACTCAAATAAGACAGAAAAAGTACAAACATTGAAACTGTGAAGCATTTCAGAATAAGATGGTGATTTCTATTAGAAATGGGAATATAGTTTGTGAAATTGAGGAATCATACAAAGAGCAGAAAGGCATTAAGATCTTAATTTCCTTTAAGTATAAGTTTATAAGACTTGAATACCTTGCAGGAGGCAAACACAAAATTTTGCTTTATTAGCATATATATATATATATATATATATATATGTATATATATATATAATATCACACATACTGTACTAATACACATATGTAATATTTAGTAAGTGTTCAAATTTATTTTCCAAAACCACTGTTAACACTTTTTCCTGAGTAAGCTGGTTTTTCAATTTATAGCATCAAAAATGCTATTTGAAAATCTAAAAAGTGAGCTGAAAATATAAGTGGGAATTAAACACTAAAAAACCTTCAAGACACTATCATGACATACACTCTTGCATTATTTTTAATTCTGTAAAAGTTAACACAAGAAATGTTTAATCAGAAGATTTTCATAAGAATTCTAATCATAAGAAGTTATAGGAAAAAGTACTAGGTAATGTAATTTGTAAGCCAAGTAAGTGAACTCCATTTATTATAAAGAGTGATAGATTAGCAAATTTGGTGAGTTTGTTTATCCTAACAGTTCTTGAGCCTACATGGAAATTGCTCCATGACCACACTTCAAACCAGAGCCATTATATCAAAATTCTGAGAAAAGAAACAAACAAATGTTTAAAACTACTATCTTATGAACTAATCCAACAAATGAAATTATCTACAACAAGTATGCTTTACTCTCAGTGATTAGCAGATTTTTTTTTATTTTTAAGTGCAATAGACAATGTTCATGTATTAAAATTCAAACCTAACTAATAACCCACTGTTTTATTGATTAAGGTCATTATATTTCAGAATTTTCCTTAATCTATTATAATTTTTGTATTCTTGTTTTCCTCATAGTGCAGGCAAAGTGAATTCCTGTGTTTTCATATGGCATGTACCTTCAAATTCTTAATGCTCTATTCTTCAAAAACACACAGAGTAACAAGTATTTAGAGTAAGACACAAATTACATAGTAAGTGTGATGCAAGCATCATTTCTTGAATTTACTAAGTGCATTTCATATCAGTTAAAATGACTTAGATATCAATATTAAGCAACTCCAGTGAGAATTTAATAATTATTGTCATTATAAACAGAAATAAAATTTTGTATAGATTCTAAAAAGAAATACTTTGTTCCTATATAGGATGTTGAATTAATTTTATGCAAATTTAACTATTATCAAATATTCTGATTTTTTAAAATTATACAAATTAAAATTTAAAAAGACTTCAACAAACCATCATTACATACTTTCTTGCATTACTTTTAATTCTGTAAAAGATAACATGACACTAGAAATGTTTAATCATGTATAATTTTGAAAAAGCTTTTATTTTTTTAATAAAGAAATGGGGATAATACAGTGCTGACTCATACAGTTTTTGTGAGGGTGAAGTGAGACAATCCAGTTAGGTGCTTGGCTCAGTGCTTGTCACATAATAATTGCTAAAAGTTAGTCATTATTATAACTCTATTTTGAACTGTTTAGTAATTAAAATTTCAGCTTTTATTTAACTATTATGAGTAAAACTGCTATAATTATCACATCTTTGTCCAATTGTTTTATTTCTGTGTTGTTTCACTTCCTTCCAATACAAGAAAAGCACTGCTGGATGGAAAGGTCTGATCCTCTTTTTCGTTTTGTACCCTGCTGCCACATCGCCCTGTAGTGAGGTAGTTCTCACTGAACAGGCTGCTGCACAACGTTTTGGAGACGCCCAAACTCCTGGACCCTAAGGTTGCCCTGAGGCCTCTCTAGGTGACTGGATATGAGCAACTGGCAAGTGCGGGTGCTGAGAAGAGAAGAGCCAGGTAGAGCCTGTTGGGGCTCAGCCTGAGACTTTCCAAAACAGGACTTTATTACAGTCACCTTCTCCAGGAGGCCTTTCCCAGCCATCATTTCTGAAGGTCCAGCCTCACCTCTGACACTGCATTTCCTCTTGGTGGTCTCTTTACTTCTTCTCCTTAGGCCTGATCTAACATGGTTGACTGGTCTTGCATATTGTCTGTTTTCTCCACTAAATGATAAACTCTCAAGGACAAAGATTTTATCCAGCACCGAATAGTGCCTGTCACATACTAGCACTCACTGGATACTGTATTTGCTAGCTGTTGAATAAATGAAAGTGTTATAAACATTGTAAATGGGGTGAAAGTCTTAACAGCATCCACTGGCTATGATCTTTGTGGGATTCACTCTTTGCTGGACTGCCCAGGACCTGCTGCAGTGTAGCCCTTGTTTCTATAAGGCCGATTCCATTGCTGGTGACAAAATACTCCAAACTAAGTGCTGTAAAACCACACACATTGCTTTAAAAGTGAAAATGTCACCCATGGCTGAGAGTGCCAGCTGTTTCCCCAGGTTTGCTGTTTCTATGTAGCAAGCTGAATGAGGCAGATGGTGTATGACTATAATCCCAGCACTCTGGGCAACTGAGGTAAGGAGGTCACAAGATAGAGTCCAACCTGACCAATTTTGTGACTTAGGGAGACACTTAGTGTGTATCTAAAAAGAATACCTGAGGGTATACCTGTAGTTCATTGTGCAGATGCAAGGTTGATACCAAAAAATGAAAAAGTACAAAACTAATAGGTAGATGATAGATAAATAGATTCATAGAAAGAAATAATAAAATAACTAGCCACTGATTTACTTAGTATGAAGAAAAAGTTGAGTCATAGGCTTTCTTATCAGTTATTGGACGCCAAGTTATTGGACCTCACTTCCTGGCAACAGGACCAAACAGAACTTAGAATCCTTGTAGAAGACATCACAATCCAGTACCAGCCGCCTCCCCAGCTCATTTCCCTGGAGACACCCAGCAGTGAGGATGCTGAGATGCTTCTCTGCATCCCAAGGCTGCAACCCCAGGACCCCAGGCAGAGAAAGTATATGCGAAAGATTGAGAAGACGCTTGACACCATCCAAATGCCACAGGCCACAATGTGAAAGACACTCAACTGTCACAGCCAGCTCAGAGACGGTCTCCCCAAGACCAATCACCTGTGACCTACCAACATCAAGGTACCCACCCAAAAACTCCCTCAGCTCAGATACCAATGAAACTGAAGCTCAAAAGATCCATGGAAAATTCTCACCAGGCCCTGAGATACCCAGCAGCTCTGGGCAGGTCTCCTCAGAGCTGACAGCAGTAAAGTTAGACAGACAAAGGTGTTCAGGGGTAGAGATCAAAGTCACAGTGTCCAGCCCCTGAGAGACACTCACAAACCTACAATTTGACCAGCTGGGCCAAGCCAATACTGAGAATTATTTGGCAGGGCATGGTGCCAAGCTCCATCCTGTGTGGTCAGCGCAGGAGGTCAGGCCACCCTCGCCTGACCAACCCTTCTATGGCCCCATCTTCCCAAGTACCTCCATGGCCCACATCTCTTCCAGACAGGCCAAGGTTATAGGAAGGGATAAGAAGACAATAAGTCTTGAGAGTTCTTTTTCTTCTGAGGGCAATGAAATTCTAGCCACCTGCTTATTTGATAATAAACATCTTACCACAAAATGTATAGATGAAAAAAGAGACCCTTACAATACATTACCTCTGTTGGAAGTAGAAGATGGATTTATGCATTCCAAGCTTAATACAGATTCTGAGCTGTTAATTCATACATCATCTTGTGTACCAAAATATGCTAAGGTGCCTTGTGTATCAGAACATGCTGAAGTGTCTTGTGTACCAGAACTTCCTAAAGTACCTCATGTACCAGAGCATCCTAAGGTGCTCTGCACACCTGAACATGCTAAAGTGCCCTGTGTGCCAGAACATCCTGAGTTGCCTTGTGTACCAGAACATGCTGAGGTGCCTTGCATACCAGAAAATCCTAAGGCACTTTATGTGTCAGAATCTCTTAAAGTGTCTTGTGTACCAGAAGCTCCTAAGTTGCCTTGTGTAACAGAAACTCTTAAGGCCACTTGCACAACAGAACATCCTAAAGTGCCAAGTGTATCAGAGCCTCCTAAGGTGCCTTGTGTACCAGAACCTCCTAAGGTGCCTTGTGTACCAGAACCTCCTAAGGTATCTCATGTACCACAACATACTAAAGAGCTTTCTGTAACAGAACCTCCTAAAGTACCTTGCGTACCAGAACATCCTAAAGTGTCTTGTGTAGTGGAACCTTCCAAGTTGCCTTGTGTAACAGAAACTCCTAAGGTTCCTTGTGTACCACAACCTCCTAAAGCACCTTGTAGCCAGAACATCCTAAGGTACCAGGCATTCCAGAACATCCTAAAATGCCTTGTGTACCAGAACCTCCTAATGTGCCTTCTCCAGAAGATAAATCCATCTATCACAGAATTTCACGCTGCTGGAAAAAGGTTCATTGTGCTAACAGCCACACTTTTCGATCTAAATGATTCAGCAAGTGTGCTAATTGTGCCGTCTGTTCAGACCCGATGGGGGGATTTGGACGCAAGGTATACAAATGTATGAACTGCAAACTTGTGGTGCATAAGAAGTGCCATGCACTCATCACAGCTCAATGCAAGCTGCATTCTTTGTATGATGAATGCATGATGCCAAAAAATCAAGTTTCCATGGCTTTAGACCCCACACAGATAGTAGTCTCATCAAATCCTAAAAGTAAGGAGCGTATGCAAGAAATGGATGAAGAGAATGAGGCAAATGGTAGCAAGGAAAATGTTAGAGCTCTGTACTCTTTATGTCTTCAAGACTTTGACTTTCTTAGAGTATTAGGGAGAGGAAGCTACTCCAAAGTATTACTAGTTCGGCATAAAAAAATAGATCATGTCTATGCCATGAAAGTGGTTAAAAAGGAAAGTGACAACCTTGTTCGCCTGAGGGCAGAGAAGAACGTATTGGAGAAGACACTGAATCACCCTTTTCTGGTTGACCTGCATTCGTGCTTCCATACACAAAGAAGAGTATTCTTCATCCTAGACTACCTAAATGGAGGAGACCCGATTTACCATATGCAACAGCACGGGATCCTCCGAGAAGCACACCCAAGATTTTATTCCATAGAGATCTGCTTGGCACTGCAGTTTCTTCATGAGCATGGGATAATATACAGGGATTTGAAGTTGGATGATGTCTTATTAGACTGGAAGGGCACATAAAACTCGTAGATTATGACTCTTGTAAGGAAGGACTGAAGGCAGGCGATAAGACCAACACTTTCTGTGGCACTCTCAGTTTTCTTGCTCCAGAAATCGTGAAAAGAGAAGAGTATGATTTCAGTGTGGACTGGTGGACTCTTGGGATAGTGATGTTCCAAATGATGGTGGGAGAGCCTCTGTTTCATTTTGTGAGCAGCCCCGAGAACTCTGATGTAAACGTAAGAAATTTCTTGCAATCTATTATAGAAAAAGACATCCACATTCCACATTACCTGTCTGAGGAAGCCATAAGCGTCCTCAAGGGTTTTCTGCAGAAGGACCCAGAGGTGAGATTGGGCTGTCACCCTCAGGCAGGATTCATCGACATTCAGAAGCATCTGTTTTTTCAAAAATGTGGACTGGAACATGATGGAGCAACAGCAGGTGGCTCCTCCTTTTAAGCCAAGTATTGCTACAGAATTCAGATTGGAAAACTTTGATAATGAATTTATGAAAGAACCTATCCAGCTCATGCCAGATGAGAGTGACTTTTTGAGGAAGATAGATGAACATAAATTTTCTGGCTTTGATTACATCAATCCCTTTTCATGTGTGAGGATTGAGTCTGATCCTCATCTTCTAGTTAAGAATTCTGTTTATATTTCTATTTACTGCATGACAAAACTTGCTACCAACTTGCATTCAACTGACAATTTCATAATTGTCAATTGACAATTTCATAATTTTAATGCTTTTTGTATATTTAGATGTCTTACTTGATTTTTACAATCTATGCTAGAGAATATTGAACTTTTTTTGGTTGATAAAGTTACCTTTTATGATATGACTTAATGATAAGACAATTGCTTGTTTACCAAATTTATAAACACATTCCATTTTTTGCTTGGACATATTCCTCATTTTTTTTATTATTTACTGTACTGGAAAATAATCTATCATTTAAGTGCAGTGTCTTAATTGTGCTTGTTTCTCTCCAAACTGTATTACCTATATATTTGGGCCCCTGATTTTGTAGTCATCAGAGAAATCCAAAAAATCTTAAAAATTTTGAACAAATCTGCAGAAACCTCATATATTATAGCTCTGTCTCCTTAGTCAAACTTTTTCATTTAGTCAGATAACACCTGAAATACATACTACAATTCATTTCACCACCTTAAAGTATTATACCATAAATATAGTTTCTAATATTTAAGTGAACATCAAAAGAATAATGTGAAGAAAGTGTTTCTCAAAATAAGGCCAAAAGCCCAAAGGAATTCTAATGTGGGCTCAGTAGTAAACATTTTAAACAATGCCCTATGAGATTATTCTACATTCTGAATGACCAATGGCAAAGAGAAGCTCTTAAAAGCAAGATCAGAAACATATTTCTGATGTGTCAGAGTCTCTCTAAGTTTAGGTTGTATATACTGATTTTTGTTTTTAAGCAAGTTCCAGGCATTACCAGAAACACATATACCTTGCAAACGAACATGTGAATCCGTATAAACATTTTCTTTTGATAGTTTCCTTACTACAAAATTTAGTTCTTTGAAGGAAAGATAACATATAACTCCAAGCTTTGGAAAAGTTACATTTTTAATGAAATGGGGCATAGAAATAAAGATAGAAAGATAACTTAGTAAATGCCTGTAAATTTTAAGTCATCCTAAATTTAAAACTAGATACCTTACCTAAATTAAACTTGCCAAGGCTGTGCCATTGTAACTTAAATGGTGATGATGGTTACTTTTCAAGTCCTTTGCATAGAGATGGCTCTACAACAGAGCAATCTGTATCTGGCAACTCTTTAAATGACAAATTGCTAACTACTAATTGTAATAAAAATAAATTGAAATACATAATACAATTCATTTCACGGGCAGAGTTCTTCAAATTATTTTTATTACAATTAGTAGTTAGCAATTCATTAATTACACAGTTGCCAGATACTGCATTCCTCTGTTTTAGAGCCATTTCTATGTAAAGGATTTGAAAATCAACCATCATCATCTAAATAAGTTACAATGGCACTATCTTGGTGAAGTTTAACTCTAGGTAAGGGATGTAGTTTTAAATTTGGGACGACTTAATATGTGTAGGCATTTACTAAGTTATCTTTCTATCTTTATTTGGATTCCTCATTTCATTAGAAATGTAACTTTTCTCAAGCTTCGAGTCATATTTTATCTTTCCTTCAAATAACTGAATTTGAAAGTAAGGAAAACATCAAAAGAAAATGTTTATGTGGATTCACATGTTCATTTGCAAGGAATATGTGTTTCTGTTAATGCCTGGAAATTGCTTAAAAACAAAAATCAGTATAGACAACGTAAACTTACAGAAAACTCTGACATGTCAGAAATATGTTTCTGATCTTGCTTTTAAGAGCTGCTCTTTTTCACTAGGCATTCAGAATGTAGAATACTCACATAGGGCGTTTGTTTAAAATGTTTACCACTCAGCCCACATTAGAATTCTTTTGGGCCTTTGGCCTTATTTTGAGAAATGCTTTCTTCACGTTATTATTTTGTCATCCACTTAAATAGTACAAAGTATATTTATAGTATAAGCATCAATTTACAACCTGATCAATGTTTCTGAACAAATTTTAAAATGTATGACTTTGGTAGATATCTTCCTTGTTGTCCCCAGTAAAACTTTATCAGTTTTATACTAATGATACACAAATGATCAGCATTTTTATTTGATGAGGTTTTAACCTTTGTTCAGGGTAATATGGGGTTTTTAAAAATTTTAAGAACCAAGATTTACTCTGCCTATGTTATGCAAAATTTCATTACAAATATATTTTTAAGTGTATTCTATTTTTTGTAATCTTTGAGTGTAATACCGATTCTTATTATATAAAAGTTTAGTCAAAATATTTACTGGGAGAATAAGACAGTTTACAGTCAGAATAGTTGGCCTTTAGATATTCTAGGACATAATTTATTTTGGATAAGCCTATGATCAGACCACTTTTAGGCATATGAAGCTTGGATTAACTTTCAAGTACCTTGCTGGTAGATTTACTTTATTCATTTGTTTTATTTTGATTTTGTCATGCAGCATGCAGCCTTGGTCACCACAATACAATCTGTATTTGTTTACCTCTTATTTTAAAAATCTTTAATTAACACACGTAATATACATCACAGCCATGAAAAGATTTTGCAGTCATATTATAAAACTGCCATGGGGATTGTACTGCATAGTCACTAGTCTCAATCTAGAGTAAACCTGAAGTGAAGTCTGCCACCTCCTAACCAGGACTCATGGTGGTTTTCAGCTGTTCTTTGCCTGACTCTTCAATCACTGAAGGTCTGCTGTATCGGTCTGTTTTAAGTCATGAATAACGCATGTATGCAATAACAACTGGACATGGTTGTCTACAATAAGAATCTTAAAAATTCAATACATTGTGTGTTGTAATAGACATACTTAATTCACTCATCTCAAATAAAAATTTCTGAATTTTGGTGCCTGCAATTTTTTACTTTTATGTGAACCATCATGGTTCTTAACTGCCATCATTTTTTTTGGCCTAGCCTGTCTCCTAAGTCCTCAATTAACACTTGATTTATGGAAACTCTGTGAATCCCAGCCTGCAAGGGGTTGTAACTTGGGTGAAAAATTCGTGGGATAAAGTCACTGACAGCTGTGTTGCCAACGCCCTGTGAACAGGCTACGTGGATGAGATGTGCTCATTTAAATAGAGCTCTACCTCTGGGCACGAGAGGCTGGGGCAAATGTTTCTGTAGAAATCGACTTTCAAGACATTCAGGCCACAATTTGGGGTTTGGAGAACTATGACAGTGTTCTAGAAAATGGTGACAAGACTTTATTTGAACAAATATAGATTTTTGTATATGAAAATAAGACAACCCTGGAAAATAAGTCCTATTGCATCTGTTGCAGCAAAATTTAACATAAGAGCTGGTCTTATTTTCAGGGAAATATGGTGTGAAATGACCCAAAATAGTTTGGGCAGGGCATATGAATGAGTACCTTCTACAGTGGTCAAGTGAATGGCAGACAGATGTGCAGGCCCTTTAGTATCTGCTTTCTGCCACCTTCTCTCTTCCAATAGTAACGGCTGATGTCTGAGTGTTTACTGTGGGAGCAGCACTTCAGGTACAGTAGTAACTCAGCTGCCCATGATGACCCTGTTGGGTGAGCTAGAGTTTGACTCTTGTGACCCCCAAAGGTCACTTGCTTGGTGCTACTAGGAGGTGGTGGAGCCCTCAGGAGTTGGAAGCTAGTGGAAAGTCTCCAGTCACTGGGCAGAAGCCCCTAAAGGGCACAGCAGGACCTCATACCTTTCTTCTTCTCTTCCGAGCTTTGAGGTGAGCAGCTTTGTTCTGCTATGTGCCCCTCCTGGCCCATGATGTTGCTGCCAGCAGCCTATGCCAGTGGGCCAACTGGTCACAGAGTAGAACTTCTAGATTTGACCCACAATAAACCTTTCCTCTTTACAAGTTGATTACTTCAGGTATTTGTTACAGTAGTGGAAAGCTGAATACAAGAGTGGAGCTGTGTGATACACTTTATTTCAGAGGGGAATTAACTAGAGGAACAGAGATACCAGGAGACTAATGTAAATCAAATGCCTTCACCTAGAAGCAGATCAGGTGCTCAATGATGAGGCTAGACCATGACGTCTGCTTCCAGTGTCCCTTTTGCCCTGCCCCAGATGTTTTGTTTTGCTTAGTGTATGAAGAATTTTTAAATGATTTTCATGTATAAGTGCTCCGTATTTATCATCTTATATATTTCTCAGATTACTTCTATGAAGTAATTACTTCTTTTTTACATATGAGTCAGAAAGATAAAGTGTTCATTTACATTGCTAATCTCCCATGGTCATTTACTTTGCTAATGTGAGACCTCGGCTTTGTACCCAGCAAAGTTTAAAATCTGCACTCTGTACTGTAAAACCTCTCATCCATATTATGGTTACCGAATTAGGAGAGAGGGCTCATTCTTAGAGGAGCACAGAATCAGGTGGGCACGGTGCTCCATGCCTATCATCCCAGCACTCTGGGAGGTGGAGAAAGATGATCACAACTTGGAATCCAACCTGGGCAACTTAATGACTTTCCAAAATGCTGTCACAAAATTCAAAGTAAAAAAGTGTCTGAAATGTAGCTCAGTGCAAAGCCCTGGGCTCAATCCCAAGTATTGGGAGAAAAGGGTAGAAAAAGAAAGCCAAAGATTCAGTAGGAATTGTAAGGCAAGCTAAAAGATACAAAGAGAGAGGTAATAACTACTGACCACATTCTTGGGCTAAGTGTGGGGCCTTTGTGTTTATTTTTTGACTCATTCACTAGTTGGCCACCCTGGTTAATTTTATGTAGCTGTGTCATGAGATTCCCAGGTATGGTTAAGCATTGTTTCTGGATGCATCTGAGAAGGTGTATGTAGAGGAGGAGATTAGCTTTCAAATTTGTATAGCAAGGAAAGCTGATGGACCAGTGTAGTGGGTACCATCAACTGAGAGCCTGCAAAGAAGCAAAAGGAAAAGGAAAGTGGAATTCACTTCAAAAGAAGGCTGAATCTAGGCAGCACTTCAACCTGTCAGGCAAAGATAATTCAGCCTTCCTTTGCCTACCAGTTAGTTGGAGCTGCTGCCTAAATTTTCTCCTACCCATAGCACTGCTGGTTCTTAGGCTTTCTGATCTGGACAGAAGCAACAGCACAGGATCCCCAGTTTCCACACCTCTGAGCACACCAGCAGTGCTCCTGAGTCTCCATAGCAGATGGGAGCAATCAGTTGCCATAATCATATGACTCTAATTCATCTAATTTATCTAAAGATAAATTTTTTCCTATATGCCAACAGGCAAATATATATATATATATATATATATATATATATATACACACACACACACACACACACACACACACACACATGCATGTAAGTAATCTATACACATTCACATAGGTACTCATAGAAACCTATTCATACAGATAGAGACAAAGCAGTTTTATATCTACTATACAGAAATATATTAGAGAAATCCCTGCTGAACATGGCCAATGAAAGTGTTATTTGATCTAATTATAACTTCAACTCAAGGTGATCCTCGTGCCTTGGGTTCCCAAGTTTTGGGATTATGGGCATGTGCTACAATGCCTGGAGGTTGTAATATTTAAAGACAGCCAATGCTTACCAAATCTGTCATTCCTAAACTCAAGAGTAAAGAAACTCAGTTGGTTAGACAGAAGATCAAAGAAGGTGGTAGAAGGTTATACAATGGAATAAAGAAAAGTTTATGTTCCTTAAAATTAACAATCGCTGCTAAAGAGTAGTCAGGTCAAACACCCAAAACTTAAGGAAAACTTATTCTGAATCTAGAGTGTTCTATCCTGTCAAACTATTGAGCTCACAGAATTAAAAAAATTATATAAATAAGAGCAATGAAATGCTCTAGTAATAAACAGAATATATTAGACAGACTCCTGAATATTGACATGTTCCCTTCCACTGGCACTTTTTAAAAAAAGCATCTGTGACCTCAGGTTTGTAGACTGTAATTTGGCTACATTGACCATGACACTTGGATCACAACTGAAACAACAAAAACTAACTTATTCAAACCTCATATGGAAATCCCATATATTTTTTCAATATTTTTTACTGCTTTAGTAAAAATCAAATTAATTTAAGGTAAAGCCAAGTGCTCTATCGGTCCCATCTGGAATCCAGATAAGCCCTATGACCTGGCCAAGGTCAAAGGGTGTCCAAATAGTTATCTCCCCTTTTCAGAAAGATTGAGACTGTATCTCACCTAAATGAAGGACTTAACCAAGAAGAAGAAAGAAATAAGTTTCAGGAAACAGGATATCTAAGAGGAAACTGAGGAAAACAGCAGGATGGCATTTATGTACCAGTCCTACAGATTACTCCAGATCTGAGCAAATGAGCAGAGGTTTGGGAAAGCAGGTTTCCAAGAAGCTGAGGCAGAACTGTTCAGTTATTTAATGCACTGGGACATGTGGAAGTATGATAACCTGATCATTAGCAGTTATCAGATTGTCCCGGAAAGCATAGGGGAAATTTTTGATGCTTTATATGTGAAACTGAGTAAATTCTAAACTTGGACAATTATAAACAAAAGAAAAACACACAAAAGAATGAGATGAAAAAAAGAAGTGAGTCTGAACACTGTAAAAATGAACCATCCTAATATTAGGTAAATAGATGTCACCTGAATTTGGCAGATTTAAAATTGTGTATAAGTAAAAGAGAGACATTTATGCTAATAATAAAATTTACTGTTGAAGAGCAGTGGAGCAGCAAAAGAGCAAGAGACTACTGTTTGTCCATATGCACTTTATTTTTTAAAAAATTTATTTTAATTATTAATGAGTATTCATTTCACAGTTAATGAGTTTGACCATGACATTTCCATACATTCATACATCAATTTTGATCTTGCCCACTCTTTTCTATAATTTGTCACACAAACACTTAAGCAATTTAATAATTTCATTATGTCCACGATGTTATTGACTTAGTCCACTTTCTCCATGTTCACACTAAATACTCATCACTCACAACCTAAAGAAGTGATATAGGGGAATGAAACCCCCAATCTACTATATGTCCAGTATGAGTTTGTGTGCTCTAAAATGGAAGGATGAAATTTTGGAACAACAGAGGTTAAGAGTAGAAACATTTATGGAGAGAAAGAAAGGTGCTGTCTGAGAGACAGAAGGAGTACAGAGTGGGTTGCCACAGACTCTGTCTTTTCCAGTGACTTTTATAGACTTTTATAGACTTTTTGAGATGGGTCCAATGTGGGGAAAAATGAGAACTCACAAGGTGGGCATGAAGTGGGACAGAATTATGGTCAACCAATAAGATTAATTTCTCAGATAAAATTGATTAAATTACAAACAAATGGGAAACTAGTCATATAGCAAGTGGGTATGCTTAAAGATCAGTAATTCTACCCATAGGGCATTGGGATGGTGACTCCTGGCTTCCCCAGGGTGATAGAAACCTATTTAGAATATCAGTCCTTAGGATGTGCGTGCATTTGTTTAATCTTTTGTCTTGAAGTCTGGCTCATAGTTGGAGATGTCTGTCTCCCCCACAATTGCAAGATATCTGGGCATATGCATTGGCTCCTTCTGGTACTTAGCACTGTCTGGAGGCCTATAATATAGCTATCTAACTCAGTTGCCTGTAACAGAACGAGGGGCTATTTTAGCTGACAACTTCAGAAGACCAGGTCCTTACTGGACACAGAAATATGTGATTCTTGGTCTCCCAACATCCAGAACTCTGATATATAAATTTCTTTTTATAATAAATTACCCAATCTAAGGTATGTTTTTACAATAACAAAAAAATGGGATAAAGTAGAAAATGTGATAAAAATATTGCATTCTTTTTAATCTTTGAAGACCCCTAACACTAATTTTAAATATTATCATAAAAACTCCACTCAATTGTTCGGTGGAGAGATTATTGAGGCTTTTGCTTATTACAAAAAGTAGACTGTACACAGTAGTAAAATAAACAAACAAAAACAAAATAATCACACCAAAGAAGCATTTCTGAAACCAGCTAAATTCATTTCAATATGATTTGGTGTGTACCAATCTGTTAATCTATTGGAAATTTTTATATCTTGGGAGGTAGCAACTTATTCCAATAATGGAAAGAATGATGGAAAGTAATATCAAAAGTACCTGGAGTTAGAATCACTTAAAATTGTTTGTTTTATATAAGAAAGCTTTGAACTAAAACTACTAAATCACTAATTGTAGAAAAATTAATCAAGAAAGCAAGAAGAAATTTTAAAATATGTAGGAATGACTGAAATTGACTTATCCCTTTATCTGTGTTATTCTGTTTCATGCCTATCTTCCAGGATTGTTTGTTTCTTTTTTCTGTAATTTATTCATTAAATTGCAGGTAGAAAAATTACAGCATCCAACCAAATGAGTTCAGAAGTGAAAAATAGTCCATCATCTCTCAGCCTGACCCCTAATGCTGATCAGATCATAAGTTCCTCCGTGAATGCAACACACTACTAGGATTGAGAAGAGGGCACCTTCATTAGAAAAAAGAGAGTTGTCCATGAGTGCATGGTGATATCAAAGAAAAATAAGCTTCCCTGTGGTAAGCTACTAGAATCTTGAAGTTACTACAGGAGTTAATGCATTCTGATCAAACTGTTAAAGCAATTACAGAACTATATTAGTCTGGAAATACCAGGCAGGAAAAATTATATAAATTTTATTAATATATTATTTTATAATTATAAAATTGAATAATAAAGTAATAATTACTTAATTCATACTAAATTAAAAGAAATATGTTTGTTTCTCTCTTCACTATACAAACATTTCAGTGTGAAAAATAAACTTTAAAATTTTTACTAAAACAGCTGACCCAAAAGGATGCCATGCATGCTGGGAGTTATGTCATTGACTCTACCCTACTGCCTTGATTGAATAAATATCTTTACATAAAATTATATGTTTAAAAAAACACAAAAATACTACTAACATGATAGAAAAACACAAGTAGAAATTTTTAACACTGGAGTGTAAGAATAACTTAACTTTACACAGGAAATATAACATGAACTGGGTTTTAAATCATTATTATCAGTTTCCTGGACAGCAGAGGTAGCATGAGATGCATATATATATAATATTTATTTCTATAACATTTAAAAATATTGTTTGCCTATTCAGAAATGTGACATCTGCAAATGTTGAGTCAAATGCTGAAAATAGTGTGCATCTGAGAGAAAGTGTTAAATAAGAAAATCCACAGATGATATTATTTTGTTACATATAGTAAATATGGTAGTAATGGATAAAAAAAAACACTGGATAGTGTGATGTAACAGATGTCAGCAAATTGTGATGGGTTGAATTTGACTTGCTATCAAATTATAACTAAAGTTTTATTGTAACAGCTATGTTCATTGATTTACAAATAGTAAAAGCTAAAAACATTTTAATGTAGACATATTCAGATTTACTTTCAGTCACAACTGCAGAAAGTTTACTAGAATTAGGTCTTATATTAAAATAGACCATCAAGACAGAAGTCCGGTAAAGGAAGACATGAAACCCTCATAATCATGTAGGAAAAAATAAGAGTATGAGAAGTTAGCCAAAAAATAACTGTAAAAAATAGCCTTTTTATTATGAGAGTAGAGAATCATTGTATAACTTTGTTTAGTGGATCTGGTTTGAAAGTAAACTGAATTAATTACCAGAGGTAAGACTGAATCTCAGTGTAGAATGAAAAATATTCTTTTAGAAAATTTTATAGTGACAAAGGAAATGAAAATACTGTGGTAGCTATGTATGTGAATGATGAATTTATGAGATTACATTGAGTATTTAATGTATTTATTAGTTAAAAACTAGAACATAATGCAAATTTAAGAATATCAGAGAAAACAGATGTATAAAAAAATTAAAGAAAAAGGTAGAAGTAATAGTAAAGCAGATATGAGAGGTGCCAGAGTGAAAAATCAAACAAACAGGTAATTAAATTAGCTTGAATAAGGAAAGATGTGCCATTTTTTTTTCTGAAGTTGTAATGGTGGGTTACAGGATAGCTACAATAAGATGTCAACATGTATATGGTATCTTTTATCTAGCTGTACTTTAAGAAGTTAGTTTGTTTACCTGGAAAGGAAGGTCTGGCCTTGTAGGCAGCCATAAGCAACTCTGAGGAGTGCAAAGTGAAACCCATTTCATTTGGGTTGAAAGAACAATGCTAGCACTGTACCTATGTTTACATGAAAACACATTTTTTTCATAATGGTCCATTAAAAAAAGGGATAACAGCAGATTCTGGAAGTTACTATTAAGTGAATATAAATAGTCAATTTATCAAGAATACCTACACAGAAACCCATAATCTTTGTTTGAGAATAGTCTTTGTTGACATCTTCAATAGATGATGTTAGTTGGATGCAACTAAAGATTCAACTCTTTAACCTGTGATCATATGAAAGGATAAGATCCTTACAACTCTTCAGTACCTTAATTTTTGAGGCACATGGAAAACTATATATTTTATTATATAGATACAAACTCATATTTTCAATATATTAATTATTGAACATAGAGATTTTGCATCACACATGAAATATATGATTGTTAAATGTAAGGCTAATTGTACAAATAAGACAGCTTTTAAAATGTAGTTTCCTGCATTTTACACTTAATTCTAATTTCTGAATCTATTTGAAAATATGAAGCCATTGAACTAAACAGAATAAACAAATCCTTTATCACCAATTCCTATATTTTCATATTTCAATAAAATTTGCATTTCATGGCCCTATTAACTAAATTAAAGAAGTTACATGAATGTAACACTGTTTTTGAAAACACAAAAAAAACTTAAGTTTAAATTTTTATCATATCTCTCTGCAAGCATTCTAACTATCCAAGATACAGACATTGAAGTAGTATAATAAGTTATTCTTCTGTAGCCTTAAAGAGACTGTATTTCCAGTGGCTTAATCTAGAGGTCTGGATTTGGAAACAACCAAAACCCCTAATACTGAGATCAAAATTAACACAAAAATGATTACACAGAAAAAAAGACAAACCATACAAAGGAAACTACATCTCAGATCAAAAGACCTTTAACAACTTCAATTTTGATTCCATTGCCAGGGAGTGCTGTTTCATAGTTTTCAGGGTTTCCACCATATCCACAGGGGAAATTAGAAAGTGAATTTGTATGATAAAGGAAAAATGTAGGTTCAAGACCTTAAATTCACACTTTGCATTTCTATTAGGCATACAGATGAAATAAAATAAAATAAAAATGATAATTAAAACACAACTCAAAGTATTTAAAACATTTAGTGGCAGAAAAGATATTGAAAAATAAAAAGAACTCTTTTATTTTATAGGAAATTAAAGAAAAATGCCAAATAATGCAAGACATGATCCTTGGTTGGATCCTGTGATTCAAATTAAACAAATATCAAGTAAGTATAAAGGGAGTAAGTAGTGAAATTAAAAACATGTATGGTTGTTAAATAGTGTCACTGTTTTTAATTTGAATTCTGAAATGCAATGATGACACTGTTTAAGGAGGACAATGCCTCTTTTATTTAGGTACTCATTTTAGAGTAAGAGTAACATAATGTTTTAAATGTATTTTCAAGTTGTATAGCAAATAACAAGTACACATCTACATTCTACTCAGAGATGTTTAGAAAAATAAAATCACTGTTAAGTCCTGATATAGTTAAAAAAAGGTATATATGCATGTGCTTATTTTAATGTTCTCAACTTCTCTGTGTATTTTAAGAAACTCTAAATATAAAATTGAATAAATTTAAACCTAAGTAGGAAGAATATAAAAAACAAAGAATTGCAGTTAATTTCTAAATATTGGTTTTAATAGAATACTATTTTGAATTCCTGGATTTTTTTTAACTTAGGGAAATTATAAACAGCATGTACTGCTTATCATTCATAGAATACACTATGAAGTGATTGTTAATTGATTTAAGATATGTATATGCTTCAGAGAAATGAAAGTAAAGAATATCTATTTATACCCAAATGACTGAAACACTTCTTTCAGAATTCTTCTTAAGCAAATTAAGTAGTCAAAATTTTTAATATGAAAAATTCTTAGCCAAAGATGGTATTGCACATTTATAATTCCAGCAATGGGAGGCAGAAGCAGGAGTTCAATGCCTGCCTGCATACATACCTAGAAAAAAACAGGAAGAAAAATTATTTTTATCTGAGACACATAATCTTTAATCTCTATGAAGTCTGAATGCAAATGCACATGTTTTATAAATTGTCAATATAAATATATCTCATTCTTTATAATACTGTTTATCATATAGTTACTTTGGTTAAATGTTAGTTTATTTTGGGGAAAATATTTGTGGGAGTTATTTAAAAGAATTCAACAAACTTACAAATTTGTTATCATTTATAATAATATAGCTGCAAGCTCAAATTATGCAAAAATGAAATTATTATATGAATTTATTGCTAGCAGAAAGAAGATCTCACAATAAAATTTGTCATTTTTGGATATACATTATCTATGCCAAATAACTCAAGAAGTTTTTATATATGGCATAATCTTACAAATTTCTTGTGTTCAATGTAAAATTGAAGTGAGAGTATTTAATAAAATTTGATAAGGTGAATTTAATTAAAGTTGAATATTCTTGAAATAAAAAGAGAAGTAATTTTGTTGTTAAATAAATTGAGCTACAATTGATATGAGATTATTTTATATTAAAAGGGCTTGTCTAGTTTATATGTGTTTCACAGAAGATCTTTCAAATTTTATAAAAAATTTGTTCAGGATTTGTATAAAATAAATGCTATTATAAAATTGTTTTAACTTTGGTTAGTGGGTGGAGGAGGAAGATAAATGCCTGTGTGTAGTCGCAGTAGAAAATGTGACCACCACCCACCCCCAAGCCAGTATACTTTAGTTTCTTAGTCACCCAGGTAGTAGTTCCTGTTGCAGTTCTGGTTGCTTCTGTCTCCTAGAAACAGCTAGTCACTGTGATGCACAGCTGGTCACTATGAGGCATATTGTAAGAACCAAGGACAGCCAAGTACTCTATGTTTGGACTTCCCGTTTGCAATCCCATAAAATCCTGTCTCCTTGAGCCTTCAGGGCCTGATAATTTGGGAATGATCCTGATCAGTGCTCATCCATGTAGAATAAATCTGCCTCCAAATCCTAGGGATTATTTTGGTGTTTCTGCTTGATGATGCATAACTCATCTCAGGAACAATTTGCAAAAATATTTTTCAAATTATTAATATTAGGTTTCTAAATATTTTCCTGAAACATTATCTTAGATTTATTTCTAAATTAGTATTCACTTTATAAAATGAAAGTGAAAACATGTTCAAATTCATATTGGCCGAGATTAAGTTTTCTTTACAAGAATTTATTTCTAAATTTCTAATGTCTAGTAAATTAATTTGATATATGTTACATTTTAGATATTATGTTGAACATTATACATGATATAAGAAATACATATTATTATATATAATCATAATTATATATAACATACAGATTATTATATATATCATCATAACATGAATTACAATAGCCCTAAAACTTGAATTTGCTAATCTGAGAATTTTACAGATAAATATTCCTGGAATTTTATATCATTTAGCATGATTATTTTGAAATTTGATATATTTATATGAGCAATAGAACTGCATTGCAAAATTTGATACAGTAATTT
>PVLA01015314.1:0-25872 GCA_004027455.1 Hydrochoerus hydrochaeris | reverse complement strand
CTCCTGCTCCTGCTCCTCCATCTCCTGCAGCTCCTTTCTCTCCTGCTCCTTTCTCTCCTGCTCCTTTCTCTCCTGCTCCTTTCTCTCCTGCTCCTTTCTCTCCTGCTCCTTTCTCTCCTGCTCCTGCTGCTCTCTCAGCTGCTGCTGTCTCAGCTCCTGTTCCCTCATCTCTTCTAATTGCTTCTGATAAACGATTTCACGTTGCAGATAAGTTATGTTTCTTTGCTGTTTAATCAGGTAGCCTTCCACAAATGTTAAGAGCTACAGAAGTAAAACAGGAAAAGACCCACATTAGGGAGCAAGCCTTTCAGGAGAGACAGATTGCCCACACTAAAGCCCAATAACTAGCAGTCCTGAGAACATGTCACAGAGATTACAGAAGCTCTAGTTCTACCCCTACTAAATCACCATCTGCATTTATAAAGGAACAAGGAGATTCATATCCATACTGAGGTTGTAAGAACTCTGATCAAAGATTTAAGACCTGCAGGGGAATACAAGCATTCACTTTCGAATGAATGTTAGAGTATTCCATCAAAGGCATTGTTTACTTCGAGAAACAAGCTACTACTGCAGTTGCTTTGAAACTTCTTTGTTTCAATATTTTGGATTTTTTTTTTTTTGGTGGAGTTGCCATGTAGTATTTTCAAAAATTTAGGTACAAGTGGTCTGGCCTAAAGCCTAGACTTATGTGTCATTTCACAGCTTGTTGGTGAGTCAGGTGATTTCTTCACTTTGATTTCTTAGAGCTTTCAGCTTGAATGCTCACCAATAACCAGTATGACTGCACAGCAGTCTGCAGTAGAGTAGGTGACCATTAACATCCAGTCTTTCTGTCATAGCGTAGGACCATGGATCTCAAACTGTGGTGCCAAATAGTAGCATCATTACATTGGACCTTGTAAAATTGCAAATCTTGGTTCCCATACAAAATCAACTGAATCAAACTTCTGAAGGCAGATCCTAGTAGTTTGTTGTAGCAAGCTCGTCAAATGGTGCACATTGTGCTTAAACATTTCTGGTCAAGAAGACTTCCAATTCTGAAATAGAACTATTTCATTCAATCTTTCAGGACACATAACTCCTGGGAAGATTTTCCTATCCTGCACTAAGTTACATTTTTCCTTACCAAGATCTCTAGTGCTTCACTCTATACCCAAATACATTCCTAGAAATAAGTTCCCATACTTGCTTGGAGAAAAATAAGCCCATATTAGATAATTTACCATTTAGGGCCCATTTCCCAGAAGCAAGTTACAATTCAAAAGTTAGAAATAAGCCTGCTTGTCAAACCAAGTTAACCACTTACATGGGTATCTACAGCCTCAGAAGCTGCAGTCTGCAGGTCTTCCAGGATCTTTGTGAATTGAATTTCTACCTTCAGAGCAGATGTAAGGGCTTGTTCATCATTTTCCCATTGATCTACATCAGGCATCTATGGGAAGGACAAGAAGATTTAATTTCTGTGTTGTTACATTCTACTTCCATTAGAATGATGAATAGGTTTTCACAGCCCAATGGTTTTCAACCTTTGCAGTACATTTCAATTAGCTGAGAATCTTAAATATTGATGTCAGGCTCAATTGCAGACTCTGAACTGGTTTAGATAGCCCACGACTTGAGCATCAAGATTTTTAAAGATCCACAGGTGATTTTAATGTACTACAAAGCAGAGGAACCTTAGATATATCATGTTATAATTATTATATTATAACATTATAATAATTATATATTAGTTGCTTTTGAGTTCTGTGGTGGTTCAATTCTGCTATTAGCAAGTATAATTTCTGATAATAAAGGTGGAATTCTTAAACTTTTATATGTAGGCTGTTCTGGATTTAATTTTCCCTGCTGAGATTCAGATTGATTCTTCAGAGTATCAGCCCAGTCATGAAATTTTTTTCAGGACATTGAAGTGAGAGGATTATTAAATACTAGAACCTGTATCTGGATTAAGTCAGTGATTTGAAATGGGTGCTGACAGCTCTGAGAAGAAACTATGTGAATAGTGCTTCTCAAGCTGCACAAAACATTAACCTCACCCAGAGTCACAGCTGCCTGGGCCCCACCACAGAGGATCTCATCCTTTAGCCTGGAATGATATCCATGAATTTGCATTCCTCGTGATCCCCAAGTAGTGATTCTGCTGATCAATACAAGTCTGCATCCCACTGAGAAAAGGGAAGTATGTATTTTTTTGGCTAAACTTTACCTAGGAAGATACTTGACCCATGCTTGTGCTCAAGCACTGTTGCTAAAGCGTGCATGTATGACCATGACTTTCCTAACAAATGAGGTAGACACTGATCATTTTCTAGATTTGGCAAAGGCCCATAGATCACATTATAGTCACCTGAATAACTGGAAGGCAGATAATACTATTCCGGTTTCTTAGATATCTTAGGAATCGTTTTGCTTGGTACCTCCTTACTTCAGCCTGGTCCTCAAAGAACACAACAAAATGAGGCATTTCCTTATCTTCACTATAAGAGCAGGCCTGAGATAGGTGAGAATGATGGAAAAATAGAGGTGAGAGAGGTTTATGTTTGACACAGAAATCTCACATCAGTTTACTTTGCTATCTCACTCCATGAGAGACCTTCTTTTGTCATTCCTGGGATTTCTCTTTGTCCCTTGACAGCTAAAAGGCTTTGGCTCTCTTCCAGACTACGGATTACCTTAAAGAGCAGCCATCCAGATTCTAACATGCCAGTATCTAATGTTTGCATATTATAATCTTCTTGAAACTCAGATTTGTTAATTTATATGCTAGCACTTTATCTACTGTATAGATCTATGAGAATACATCCTAAATGAAATAAAACTTAAAAGCCAGTCTATTTCAGTAAACCTAACACATATTCCTCATAATATGGCCTACAGGTATGGTTTTTAAAATTCTGCTTGCCACTACTGTTTGATTGCCATATAATTTTTGGAATTCACTAGAGAAATGTAATTCTATTTACTGTAGTTTATAATGTGCCATCACAATTCTAAATCATTTTGCCACAGACTGACAATACCCTAACTAATGAATTGCTGTTATACTTAGAAGCAGACCACAAAGGCAGCTAAGCAGACAGTAAATACAACAACACATTCATCAGAGGTAAATAACCCCCTCAGATTTACTCCAGAATTCATACTAACCATGAATAAGTACACATCACTGATAAACATCTGGTAAGGTATTACATTGTTAATAGCAGTTGTACACTCTTCAGAAATGGGTCCTACGTCCTCATCATATTCCATCTCATCTTTAGGAGAGGCAGCCATATCTGCTACCCACTTACGTAGAGAATTTCTTAAAGACTAACAGTAGTATCACCAGCTCCTTTCTTATAAGGAGATGAAATCCCATCCACCTGAGATTAACAAGTACTAAGCTATAGAAGAAGACATTGTTTCTGCATTAGAAAATCAATTCTACAATTGAAAAGGATTCTAGATAAAAGGATTAGGGTTTAATCTTGCTTACTGTTTAAAGCAATATTCAGTGATCCTGCTCAAGTTCTCTCTAGTGATGATTTGAGAAATCTGAAAAAAATTACTTAACAGTAAAGCATTAAAACAATGAATACACAGTATTGCCTGTAGTTTTTCCCTTTCTTAAAAAATTATGGCATAGCATGTTAGACTCTATGGTGAATTTAATGGCTAAAGTATACTGTATTTATGAGGGACCTCCTCTTTTTTTTGAGACACCAGAACACACAAAGTGTCTTAAGGAGGTAGGATGGATTTTGAATTACCAAAATCATAGTAGCTGAGGGAATTTTAAGGCAAATTTCATTGATAAATTGGCACTTTAAATTGGCCTTGGAAGGAAGGTGGGATGAAAGTAAAGAATTGAAAATGAGGAAGGCATTTCACCTGGAGACTAGCCCTATGGGCTGCAAATGCATGAGGAGGTATGGTTTTCCTAGATTCTAGCCAATCTGTTCCAGCTGAGGACCTTTGGGCTCCTTCCTCAAACTCTCTCCTAGAAGTCCCTAGATGTCCCACATATGCTTTTTCATTTGCCTCCTTAGAGAGAAGGGATTTTTTTTTTTTAGTGGTATCCCATGTTAGGGTGCTTGTGGATACTGTGCACTGAATCACTTCCAATTAAATAAAAATGCGTTTTGATTGTATGTTATGGCATGCTCAAAAAGTTACCCACAGGCCACCAAGATTTCAGAAACAACCGAAGTTTATTTCAAAACTGCATTAGTCAGTCATCTTTGGCCATTGAAACTGTGGGCTACTAGCTGGCTGACCTCAATTCCTTGGTTCTTTCTGATATATACCCCTGCATGAGTTCACAAGGCCAGGGGGTTTCTATGGATACCACCATTTTGCAGCACTGTCATTGCTTTGGAATGTTACAAGACACTCTTACACATCTGGTTAACTGACACACAGAATGTGGGCACCAGGCAGTTTGGTGCCTCGAGATAAACCCATTTGTTTCCCTTTCCATAGTTTAAGGGAAGGTAAGAGGCTTTTTGGGGATTTGGCCAAAGTTCACTCACTATTTTAGGTCTAACTGCTAAGTAAGTGTCTAAACTATAATCTATAGGCCATAAAATAAAAGAAGTTTTCAAGATTAGGGTTTAGGAAGTCCTCTCTGCAAGTTGGCACCATGCATGGGCTTCTGTGGGGAGAACCAGACACCAGTTCTTTCCCATGAGTTGGCACCATTTGCAGCCTGTAAGGGAGAACAAGAAGCCAACAGGAAGCCAACAAGAAGCCAAACCAGCCCTGCAAGTCAGTGTCATGTGCAGGCCACTGGGAAAAGAACCAGATGCCAGCTACTTCCAGCACATGGGCTGGGAGACAAGAAAGGCCAAGATCACCCTCACCCACCCAAGTGACCAGGTGATCCAGAGAAACACAGGCTGCAATGATAGCTATTGAGGTAAAGTACAACTTAATGCTTGTGGTGGTTAGTGTTTCACTGACTGCAGGCCTAAAGCTGGTAGTCTGATCATCTATTCAGAGGATAACAATATACCATGTAGCATCTATGAGGGATCCCCTTCTGAAGGTGGTAGCCATTGTTAATTCCCTATTTTCTTGTTTTGAAGTCCTCTCATTTTCATTGTTTTGTTGAGTTGGGTTTTATTCTGTTTTGTCTTGTTTGATTTTATTATATCTAATGACATGGACAGCTAAAATGATATATTATGGTAGCCATTTTGGTTTTACAATTATCTTGTTTTGAAGTTCTTTACGTGTTCATTGTTTTGTTTTTATTGGTCCTATTCATCTCTGTTTTGTTTGATTTTACTATATCTGAAGGTATGGGCAGCTATTTTTAAGACAACAAGATGCATTATGGTAGCTGTTGTTGATTTCCTATTATCTTGTTCTGAGGTCCTATGGCACTTAATTAAACTGTTTTGTTTTGACTGTCTTTATTCTGCTTGGTTTTATTCTCTTTAAAATAAATTACAAAAAAAAAACTGCCTAGGGTTTGGGGAGTTTCAAAAGGGGGAAAAAAAACAGAAAAGAAAGCAAATAGTGGGGGTTATGAATGCCCTCACAAGTAAAGCAACAAATTTCCCATAAATCTAGTGGGTCTCTTGAACCAACTCAGTTTGAACTGAACTAGAAATAACAGGTCTTCAAAAGTATCTTTATAAAACACAGTGTGAAGAGGCAGCCAAGTGAGGGAGATCTTCCTAATGAAAGAGTCAAGCATCTAAAGCTTAAAACAGTCACAAAGATAAGGGCATCAGTGGGAAAGGATACACATAAAATGGGCTATTACTTTTGCTTCTTGATCTAACACAGTCCTTGTCCCAGATTAAATTTGTGTGCAAGGCTTAGGAAAAGAGAGGTGTTTTAAGACTGTGTTTCTCAAGCCATAATTTGCATACAAATCACCTGAGGCTTCCTAAAATTTTAGTTTCTCTTGAGTGGAATCTGTGCTTCTGCATTTCTATTAATTCTGCTAAATGCTACCTATCCAAGAACTACATTTTAGCAACAATGTTTAAAGTACATTTCTAAAAAACTATTTCATTAAAAATTCTCTAAGATAGTGATGCTAATACTGGAGAAGCTGTATAAAGAGACAAAAGGGGCACATCCATACATCCTTGGTGTCTAAGGATTCAGGACCCTCATGGCAGCATCCTCAAGGAGGCTGCAGTGCTGGAGCCTCTGCAATGTCTAGCATCAGAGTGACAATCTAGCATTGGAACGGCAGAACATCAAAGAGGAATGAAAATAGTAACAGCATAAAATTAACTGGTTTTCCTCACAGTATATGTGAAATGTAGCTCAAATCCCGCCCCCTACATCATTAAAGAAAGTAGACTACAGTTCTCCGTGAGAAATAGGCACAAGTACCAATAAAGTCAGGATTGTTATTGTTATTATGACCCAGTCTACAATAGTAAACTTCTAACCTATATGCTTTACTTACTAAGAGATATATGGGAGTTTTGATATTTCTGGGTGATGCAAAAGATTATCTCATTCCATAATTCTACTATTCCATCTGGGAAAATATATACAGCTAAAACCTATAAAGAAAATATTAATATGCTTGCAGTGAGATATAATTAGAAATGTTGCTATTTAATTTGAAAAACAGCTACACCAATATATAGAAAAAAAGTAAAGAATTATATCAGCATCAGTAATGATTGTGCTAGTATTGTGGATTTAGATGTGATTTTTTTCCTTTTTCTATTTTCAATATTTTTCACAAATTTAAAATCTTGTATGATTTTTTCATTTTAAAAATGAAGTTATCAGATATCTTTATACAAAGTTAACACAAAGTCTTTCCTTCATAAGCATTTCACTGAACTTTATGATATATTTTTCTCTAATTACAAATATAGTGGATGATTATCATGAAATAGTCCAATGTTACAGATATATATATATATACATACAATATATAATATACAAATATATATTTATTATATATAAAGTATATATTATATATAATGTATATAATATAGAACATAAACCCCATGCCATACACTACAGTTCTTCTATACAGAGTCTGCCAAAAAATGTATACATGTCAGGAAAAGAAAAACTTACATAAATATTTTGATTCTAAATTTATTGAGACACCATGAAACTAATACAAATTCCCTTTGACCTCTACAATTACAAGAGTTGCTCAAAGTGGTGGACATTTTCCAGACATTTATTAGAATCACAAACTGTTGCTTTGGTAATCTTGATTAAAGTGGTCATTGAGACTGTTGTATATGCATTTGCAATTTTTCCTCCAAGGGCTTTACAACAGCCTTTATGGTACCCAATACACAAAAGTATTACAATAGTTATATAAGTTTTTCTTTCCTGAAGTGTACATACATTTTTGGCTGATTCAACAAAGTAGAATATGATACATATAACATATATATTATATATATAATATAATATATATCTTAAAAAGAGTACTAGCTTATTTTAGTCATGGGATTTCAGTTTTTATGAATACTCTTTGGACAATTCACATGCCTAATTTTGGGAGGAAAACCATTTTTATATATGAAAAATAATTATGTGCTTAATTTATCTGTAGATAACTGTGACCTAGATTAACATAAGCTATAGGTCACTGCATTTATATGTATAAAAAATCCCAAGCAAAATGCATTTTTCCTTTACTAGGATGACTTAAATAGAGGTTTTCACATTAAGGTTGTAACAATTCTAAAATAATAACAACCAAATTTAAGGCTTTATGCTTTAAACACATATTCATAGGCAACTGTGATTGAAAAACACTTAATAGGAGATTGAGTTCATCTATCTGCCTGAATGTTATTAATCCATTCATCATCAGTTTTTTTGTATCAAATTTATAAGATAAGCATTAGTAGCAAACCGTGAATTTTCCTTAACAAATTATTGTTTCCTTCTTCAGTTTTATTTTGAAGATCAGGTTATCAGTAGACAAGCAAGTGCCACAGAAGGAACAGAGCATTTGTGTGTGTGGGGGCGGGGGGTGGTAAACTTAGAGACCTCAGAAAGTGTATTGATTCCTGAAATCTGGGTACCTATGAAGAGGTCAGAAACTACTGAGTACAAAGAGCCAGCAAAACATACTAGACCTTGGTCTTGTCTTAAAGAAAATGTTGTTGATGTGACTTTACTTTCTCTTGCCTTTTAAAAATTTTCTCCCTCTATTTTCTTTGAAGATTGTATCACATTTTAAATAAAACAACAGTATACAGAATATCATGTTTTGGATGGGTCTACTCTATAATTCTTAGCCTCAAGGTATCCTTCACCAATGTGTTTCCTTATTCAAGGAAAAGATGAGTGGTAGATGAAAATACTTTAATACTTTAAAAGAATTATAGATTGTACACTTGCCCTGTAAAGCTTAGAAGTGGGAAGTAGTAAAATCAAGCATGAAGGGAGCAGGAATTTTCTTTTCTGATTATTCAGTATCAGGAAGGACAACACTCAGACACAGCCTGTGGTCTCGGTACAGGAAGCATCTCTCGAGCCTTACCCTGATCTACTGTAGGGAATAGGAAGGATGTTTGTGGTTAGTATAATGTGAAATATGTATTTGGTTGTCCTCTTTAGCACACATCTTAAATCCTTGTAATCTCTAGAATAAGTGTTTTTTCTTTAATTGCTCTTTTTGTTTTTGTATGCTAATGAGATCATTAGTGGCTGACAGTCTCTAGATAGCTTTAGGATGGCAATAGTCACAAGGGAAACCACTGTGTGATTAGTTTGTTGGGACATTTTCACTTCACATCACAAGTCTTCAAATCTTCAAAGCAAAAGGAGCTAAAAGTTCCTTTGATCACCAATGGCCAGTAATGCATATACTCATGCCTATATAATGAAGACTCCATCAAAAGCCCAAAAGAATGAGTTTTCAAGAATTTCCACAAAGCTGAGCATGCAGAAGTTCCCAGAATTTGGTTCTGCCCAAGAATATAGCAGTTTTTTGCCCCACATATGTCACCCTGCAAATTCCTTCATCTGTGACATTTGTGATAACCAGTAACTGTGTTTCCCTGAGTTATCTGAGCTGCTCTAGGAAATTAATGGAACTCAAATCAAATGTGGAATCATGATGGTTTTAATCTGCAGCTGCTAACCATACCTTCTGGAGACCTGGACCCCAGGTGGCACTGAAGCTGAGTCAAACCGGGGGTTTCCCAGTTGCACAGCTACTTGCTGATTGAAGAAACCCCACATTTTCAGTCCTGGATATCTTCTGGATTGATACTGGTGTGAGGGTAGAGGGAAGCATTTTATTCTTATTAAAGTAGGACACAGCCTGGGATGAACTAACAGGTGCACTTTCATCACTTGTGTCCCAGAATCTGGATACTTGATCTTAGAGGAGGACACTTTATGTGAAGTGCCTGCCACTCTGACTCCAGGCAAGAAACCTCTGGTAAGGGATGAGCTGTATACTGGCATTAGAGCTAGTTCATGGGAAAGGGTGGCAGTGACTTGAAGTAAACCATGGGAAACTCTGAGGTAGTTGTTTCCCTTGGTGTTCAAACAGTACAGAGATGACAAAGAAGGTGCAAAGACAGGAACAGGAGTCTCCAGTCATAGAAGCATTGTCTAGAACATTTTAGGTGCAAATTATATCTGTTATACTTGGCTAAAAAACATTTTGAGGATTTGAGAAGTTTTGGAAGCTTGGCTTCAGCTACATGGCTCTATGTGTTTAACAAGGATGGAAAGGCCAACTACGAAAGGGAAAATGCAGGCAAGATGAAAACATTTTCAGATCAACACTATATTTTATAATATACTCACATTCATATGCACATTTTTTGTTTGTAAGTACAAAAGGCAAAGAATCTCAAAGAACCTAAGCAACTGCATCATTGGCTACTTTCAATAGAGTTAATATTGTTTCTGCTTCCTGTTTTCTAACTCTGGAAGGAAATGGCCCATAGATAGGCTTCAGCTTTAGAAACTGTGCAACTTGGCACCCATCTGGATTTCCACAAAACTGAAATGAGACCCCATCACATTTCAGGCAAAATCAGACAGAAGAAAGTCATCCACTGATGTCTGTGCTTTATTGCTGATGAATAACAAGCTTGTCAGGTTCTCCAAAAGTTATTTGATGTGTGATAGTATCACCTTTGGTAACCACATGAATTTATATTTGAATTACAGGATATGGGCACTGGTTTTCTAATATTCACGTACAGTTTCCCTTGAATATACTCTTCTCCCATTGGTCCAGGCCAGGAAGGTTCACTTGAGATTTGGGCAGCCTGAGGAAAGATGCTGAGCTATGGGAATGCTTGACATGCCTTTACTACTCAGAGGAATGTCCTTACAGCTTCCTCAGCTTTAATCAATGTCAACTCGACCCATTGTGCCTGGATCAAGGTAACTGTCAGCCTAAAGGAGTTGACAGCACTGTGCATCTATAGCTTGGGTGGGGTCACACACAACACTGTCACCTCATTGTTTGTGTGGTAATTCAATGGTCTGGATTTCTTAGCAGTTACTCAAACTTGAGTCAGGACTTGTGTGGCTACAGCCTTCCCCAGGAACAAATTGTTTAGGTTCTTTGAAAATTTATGGGGACTCAGCCATCTTGGCCTTCCTTCTGTGTATGCTTTTTGAAGCTAAGACTAAGAAAAAAATTTCGAAGGAGATAATTACATGTTGTGTTTATGTGATACAGATGTTTCTGACCAAGAAAAACAAGGTAGAGATACCAAGTAATGGAACAAAAAGTTCAGTGTTAACCATGGACAGAGTGGAAGCAAAACAGTTAAAGTTGTACATCAAAGAAAAATGTACAGAAACAAAACTCAAATATTAACAGGCAAAGTTATGTGGACTAGCAGAGAAATAGGAAGTAATGGGGAAACTGAAGTAGAGTAGTACTGAATATGTATAGGATGCAGATCAGAGTATATGGCTATGTCTAGATGAGCTTTGTTCTTTACAGAAATAAGGAATTCTTTTCAGATGTGGTGCAGTTAACTGTAATAGGAAGATGGTAGGTTGGAGCCCAGCCTTTGAAGCTTTGTGATTTGGCAATATATTATCTCAAAATAAAAAATAAAAGAAGAGTTTTGAATGTAGCCTAGCTCAAAGACCTCTGGTTCAATTCCCCCATATCAGGAAAAAAAAAAAAAAAAAAGAAATAAAGTCTTCCAGAAGCAATGTAAGATACATTACTGAGGTAGTTTAGAAGCTACTTGAGAGAAATATCAAAATGAAATTGAAAATGTTTATATCTTGGTGGCAAGGTACAGAAATTAATGATGGGAAATTAGTTAGGCCAAATAATATCTGAAAATTAAAGGCCACTTATTGAATTGGAAACAACTCATCAAATTTTTTAGAAACATAGTATAAGGCACTATATTCAAGCATATCCTCTTTTCTTTCATCTATTTTAAGATAATAATTTGCATGAATACAGTTTTAGATTTTTGACAAATTTTCAAATTCAATATTGGAAGCACTGATTAGTATGCCACATGACAGAACCAAATGCCAACAGAACTCAGATGGTTAAATCACCTGTAACTAAAATAATGTAATAAGAAATAAATTCATATTCCTATATGTCAGTTCAGGGACTCTCTAGCCATAAACTAAAAGATGGAAATTTTATTAAACAGTAATTCATGTGAAAAAGATACAGACTTTAAATCGGTTGAATGTTCAGTCTGAGCAGATAGTGGACAGAGAAGCCAATTCAAGTCATTTTTCTACTCCATGGCAGACAAAATTGTTGTTTCACTTTATTGTATAAATTCTTAGGCAAGTATTCACAAACAAGAGATGGGAGATTTATTTCTTTGTCTCAGACCTGATGATATTTTTCCTGTCAGGCCTGACACCACACCTCATGACTGTATGGTCTTTTACCATGCTGCATAATAATGGATATGAATAAGAACTCGAGATTTTTTTCCTAATAACTTTTCATATTTACTTTTATGACCATTTCATATTTTTAAATATTTATAAGGCTGTAATTGTGAGCAAGAGAGATTTACTTGCTTCAAAATTTGTGTTATAAAGTTGTATATTAAGCCACATTTAGAGTTAAGGGTATGGCACTTGCCTCGCCTGCATCAGGCTTTATTTTTAAGCCCTAGCACTCTTAAACAAACAGAAACACAACTAGTTGTAATAGCGGGCCCTGCTCTATTGAAAAATAAAAACATAAGAAAAAAACATAAAATTAGATTTAAAAAAGTACAGATGACATTTTGCTTTGAAAGTGACCCTCGCTCTGAGGTTGGCTGGAGTCCGGGAGGATGTGCAGTAATGCTCTTGCCACACCTGAGAGTGTTTAATCAGAAGCCATTCTGGAAGGGGTTGCTTGTTCAGTGATGAGCCACACAGCAACTTCAGATAAGCTGTGCTCCAGTGGATTTACTGTCACCTGGAGACATACCATTCCTCACCGGAATTACCAAAGCAGAAAGTATAATGAAATGTCAGTGAACATCAGTCAGGGTATCTGGAGGTGAATGTAGAAGCCCCTGCCCTTATATGTTGCTTCTAAAACAGTGATACTATTTGTAGTGAATTCCTTATGTAGATTGTATTTTTTTTTAAGTATGAGAGATTGAACCCATTTCTTCAAGCTCACTGTGCCACTGAGTTATAACCTAAGTACTATATGCTTCTTAGTCATTGTATACTATATTTGAATAGACTTCATTGTTTCAGTCTGTTGTTGATGTTTGTCTAAATATTTAAAACACGTTTTTTCTATTTTCATTTATATAATCTAGGTTTGAGGTGAAAGTGGTTATTATTCTATTAGTTTTACAATTTCTATTAATTTTTGGTACAATTAAGATAAACATAACAATCATATTCATCATAAGGAGTTTGTACCTATATATGACATATCTTGATTCTTCTTTATTCCCAATCCCCTCACCCTTTTCATCTCCTCTTTCCCTTCTTATTTATAAAGCTTTGTTTCTATTTTAGCCTTCTTTAATAATTTTTTTTCTTTTCCCATGTTTCTATCCCCTTTCTCCCAAGTTCCTTTTTCATTTTGAATAAAGTCTTCCTATTTCACAATATCTATTATACATTTTGGTCCTTATTTACTCTTTCAGTTTCTAACATCAAGGAGGTGACACAGTATTTACACATGTGTCTGAGTTATTTCACTTAAGAATATGGTATCAAGGAGCACCCATTTACCTAGAAATGTTTCAAGTTTATCCTTTATGGTTGAGTAATACTCCCGTGTATAAAAGTATATCACATCCTTTTATCCATTCCTCAGTTGATAGGCATTTGGGTCATGTCCAAGATTTAGTTATTAAAAACTCTGCTGCTATAAATATGGGGTTCATATATTGTTGTAGTATGAGGTTTTAATTCTTTCAGGATGATACCCAGAAGGGGAATAGCTGGGTTGAATGGGACCCCTAATCCTGTTTTTTTTGAGAAATATTTACACTGACTTCCTCAGTAATTTCACTAGTCTACACTCCTACTAATCATGGAAAAGTTTCCTTTTTCTTCAAAAGTCCTCCAGCATTTGTTATTGATTTCTTGATGATAGCCATTCTTTCTGGAGTGAGATAGAATCTCTGCATTGTTTTAATATGAATCTCTAAAATGACTGGTGATGTTGAACATATTTTCATATATTTGTGTGCTATTTGTAGTTGTTCATCTGTGAAGTGTGCATTCATTTCAGATACTCATTTTTGGATTGGGTCTTTAAATTAGGAGGGTATGATTTTTTAAAATACTTTATATATCTAGATAATAGTCCTTTGAGGGACAATGGGGGAAATTTTTTTCTCATGCTGCACATTTTCTTTTCACTCTGCTAGTGGTTTCTCTTACTGTGGAAAAGGTTTTTTTTTTTTTTAATAAGATGAGATCTAGTTGTTGATTTTTTTGTGATACTTTCTGTGCAATCAAAGTTTTATTCATGAAGCCTCTGCCTACACCAATATCTTCAAGAGTTTTACCTATTCTATCTTCTAGCATATTTAGTGTTTATGTTTTAATATTTAGATCTTTGCTTCATTTCAATTTTAGTTTAGTGCATGGAAAAGACACAGATCTTATTTTAATCTTTGGTATGTAGAAAGCCAGTTTTTTTAGCCTTATTTTTAAAGAGACTATCTTTCTTCCAGTGAACATGTTTGACTTCTTTATCAAAGATAAAATGTCTAAGTGTGGTTAGAGTTGTTTCTTTATCTACTAATCTGTTCCACTGATCCTCAGGTCTGTTTACTTGCCAGTGTCATGTCATTTTAATCACAGTAGCTCTGTAGTATAATTTTAAATCAGGTATTGTGATGTCCCAAGCCTTTTTTTTTTTTTTTTTTTTTGGTGCTAAGAATTGTTTTTGCTATTCTAGGTCTCTTCTGTTCCAAATGAACTTCAGGAATGTTTTCTTTAGATCCATGAGGTATATTATGCTATTTTGATTGGGATAGCTTTAGATATGTATGACAATTTTGGGAGTAGGGCCATTTTCACTGTGGTGGTTCTTGCTACCCATTACCAAGAGGTATCTTTCCATTTTATGATATCCTCTTTGATCTCCTTTTTCAGAGTACTGTAATTTTCAACATATAGACCCCTTACTTATTTTGTTCAATTGACTCCTAAGTATTTCACTTTTTGGATGCTATTGTAAAAGTTGTGGTTTCTCTAATTTCTCTTTTAGTGAGTTTGTTGTTTGTGTACACAAATGCTATTGATTTTTGAGTGTTGACTTTGTATCCAACTATGCTACTAAATTTAGTTGTTAAGTCTACAAGTCTTTTGGTGGAGTTTTTGGGGTCTTCTATGTAGAGTACCATATCATCTGCAAATAAAGATAATTTAACTTCTTCCTCTCCTATCCTGATTCCTTTTATTTCTTTTTCTTATCTAATTGCTCAGGCTAATATTTCTAGAACTATACTGAATAGGAGTGGTGATAGTGGATATCTTAGTCCTCTTTCTGATTTTAGAGTGAAAGCTTTGAGTTTTTAACCATTAGTTTTGGTTTGTCATAGACAGCATTTATCAGAGTGAGATAAAGACCATTTATTCCAGTTTTCTGTAGGGCTTTTATCATGAATGGGTATTGAACTTTGTCAGTTTTTTTTCTGCATCTATTGAGATGATCATGTGATTTGTGTCTTTGACTTTGTTGATATGGTGTATTACATCTATTCATTTACATGTTTTGAACTATCTCTGCATCCCTGGGATGAACTCTAGTTGGTAATGGTGTATAATCTTCTTGATAATTTGCTGCATTCTGTTTGCAAGTATTTTGTTGAGGACTTTTGTTCATTAGGGAGATTGATCTGTAGTTTTCTCTTTTGACTGGGTTCTTCTCTGGTTTGGGTATGAGAATTTTTGCATCTCTGTTCATTAGTGAGATTGATCTGTAGTTTTGCTTTCTGATTGGGTCCTTCTCTGGCTTTTGTATCAAGGTAATACTTGCTTCCATGAAAGATTTTGGGAGTTGCTCCCCTTCAATTTCATTAAAGAGTTTCAGTGGTAGTGGTGTTAGATCTTCTCTAAATTTCTTACAGAATTCAGCAGTAAATGATTTAATTTTCTGCAGGATCCATTGCAATTTTACCCTTTTCATTTATAATTGCATGAATTTGAGTCTATCTTTTCTGCTTTTTGGTGAAGTTGACTAAGGGTTTATCAATTTTACTTAATATTTCAAAGAGCCAACTCTTTAATTCATTGACTTTTTGTACTGTATTTCTTAGTTACCATTACATTAATTTCTGATTTAATCTGAATTTCTTCCCTCATAGGAGCTAGGGGATTGATTTATTCTTTTTTTTTTCTAGAAGATTGAGATTCAACATTAACTTGTTTATTTGAGTTCATTCTGTTTTCCTGATGTAAGAATTCACCACTGTAAATTTCCCTCTTAGGACTGCTTTATCTGTGTCTCATAAGTTTAATATCTTTTAAAATTTTCTTTATGACCCATTGGCTATCCATGAGGGTGTTAATTTCCATGTATTTATGTAGCTTTTGTGGGCGTTTTTGCCATTGATTTTCATTTTCATTGTACTACATTTAGGTAATATGCATGGGATAATTTCAGTTGCTCTGTATTTACTGAAGCATGTTCTGTGGGTAGTATGTTGTCTATTTTGGAAACATCCTGTGTACAACTGAGAAAAATGTGTATTCTGATGTGATGTGGAATATTCTGTAAATATATACTAAGTCCATTTGTTCACAGGTTTATTTTAGTTCTGATACTTCTTTGTTGATTTTTTTTTCTAGTTTTTTTTTTTTTTTGTCTATCTGTGACAGTGGCATATTAAGGTTCCCTTCCTCCCTATGGGAGCCTGGAACTAGTCCTAAACTGACAGCCTCTTGGATGTCTGGTACTCCTCACTGCTATTGTCTCTCAGTTTGCTCTCTCAGTTGCTATGGCACCCTCAGATAAGGAAATCTCAGAGTTGCTCCCAGTACAGTTGACTCTATCTGGACCTTTCAGCTTTCTCTGTTCCACATCACTAACTCCTCCTTCAGTTTTGTCACGGGGGGGCAGGGGGGATGGTGTTGTCCCACTGAAGGCCAACACTGATTACCTGATTATGCTGCTGGAGCAAGGCCACCCTGCTGGTCACAGACCAGGGAGACCCTTTTGGTCCTTCGCATTCAGAATAGGACTGACTTTTGGTGACCACTGGAGTGGAATCTAGGTGGTGCTAGTTCCTACCTTTCAGCAAGGTTCTTCATGGTCTGCTTCTCACCTGCTGGCAGTCCACTGTGACTGGATGGCCCTTCCCTCATTCCCCTCTGAGACACTGGCATGGAAGCAACCCTGGACTGTTTTGCTGCTAGACTTCGTCTCAGGCCCTTTGAAATGAAATGATTTTTCTGCCTACCTGCTTCTGTTCTGTGTGTCTGTGTGCTGGAGCACAGCACTGGTTCTCCTCACTCACCGACCGCTGGCTCTGTGTGGCCTCTGGAAAACAGTGTCTCTTATTCTTACTGCTGCTTCAGACTTTTTCCTGCTTTTGGACTGCTGGTCCCACCTACACCATGTGCACTTGGCTAGTGGAAGTTTGACATTTTTTGCAACTAATACCTTTTACAGGAAACTTTTCTCTAAATTTTATTCTAAAATTTCACAATAAGTGTAACTTTTTCTTTCAATTTCTGTTTCTCTCTGTAGCCCCAGTTCACTCTTCTTGATGGAACTCCATTTCTTAACATTTTAAATACCATTCCTTTATTCATTTAGCTAAGAATTTCTAACCGTACTTCTAGGAGTTCACTTGAATATTCAGTTTATTTGTTAACTTCAACTTTTTCCAAGATTATTAACAGGTTGTCTCTTACACCCACTTGTCTTCTTTTAAACAAAATTCTCATATAGATTTGAAATTGATATTGTGCCTCAATTTCAATGTATACTTTCCTGTTGGAAATGTCTCATATGTTTTCCCTCATCAAATTTATGAAGTAGCACTATTATATAAATTATTAGAACACATAATATGAGCAAATGCTTTTCTAGATAACTTAAATGCATTAGGTCACTTAATTCTATTGTTTGTGTGCTATAAACTTCATTTTACATATTTTAAACTGGGACAATAAAGACACAAAAACACAATCAGGGTTGTGGGGTTAGTGAGTTTTGGAGTCAGACACAACCCTATAGAATGCTCTTTTCTTACCAAGTACTACTCTGAAAAATCTGACCTAAATTTGCTATAGAAGTAATTTATTTAAGTATTTGCTAACTGGCTGTCAATATTAGGGTTCAGAGAATCCCTCCACTAAGCTGCAGTGCATGAATTTCCTCTGCAAAATCCTGATGTCTACCTATATCTATCTAGATCTGTAAAAGGGAACCTGAGAGGCAGCTTCCCATCCACTTTGCATTCTTCAAGTGAAGGTCATATTTCTGTACTGAGAAACTTTGTTATGTAAGGTTTTTTTTGCATTTAAATTTAAGCAAAACCAGGCTACCTACTTGGAACCACTCCAGTCTCTCAGGAGCTATTCCTATTTCACAATAAAATTTTCTACTGTTAACCTCCATTCTTCCTTAGAATTAATTCTTTGAGTTTGGGGAACAGGAACTCAGGATATCTGATACCTAGCAGCATAGGAATTACATTTTTTCCCCTATATCTTTTTGGAAGTCTAACTGAGATAACTGGGAGGAGGTGATAGTCTGCTTTGCTTTTTTTCATGGATTCTGAACTGTGACTCATGTAGATAATAAGAATTTTTTTTCAGTTTATCCCTTGTCTTTTATGCTTGTCTTTTTATGCCTTTTTATTTTTATTTTTTTGTACCTGGAATTGAACTTATGACCTCATGCTTATCGGGCAGGCACTATGCCACTGAACTATATCCTTGGCAATGACTTATTCTAAAATTTCATAATAAAGTATAATTTTTGGTATATTAATGGTAAATTTAAGTTGAGAACATGGGAAGTTTATGACATTTCTTTGATGGGACATTTTATTTTTTCAGGAAGAGTCCTGAGTTCCTGTTTTGTGTATGGACTTACTCATTGCTGAATTTACTTGTATTCCTTGCTTGACCAGTTTGACTTGTCTGGTTGTTATGTTATTGTTTTATCTCAGACAAGCCTCACTATGTAAGAATAATGTTAAAGCATACCCTAGTGGTTTTTGATACTAACCAAATTGTGAATTTGTAAAATGCTGTGAAATGAGTTTTTAAAAATAAAATTTAGTTTATGAGATACAAATGCCTCTTACAAATTCAGGACTCCCTCAGCCAGTTATTTGTGACAGCAAGTCTGCCAGCTTTAAATTTGGAAGAACAGGATTCACTGAGCCAATCTGACCTGATTCCTCCTTCATGATCATGGAGGGGAAGGTTGAGCCTGTTTTGCATCAGTTTCCTCACTGGTCTGATCTTCAGCAGATGAGGAGACAATCTTAGCTCTTGAGATTCTCCATTCTCACTGTTCTAGGCTGAGCATGATGATTCATGAGCAAATTATCTCAGCAACTCACTGTGAGCAGAAGAGAAGACTTAATTTTCTCTTTGTTATGTTTCTGATCTTTTTCTGTCCCTTTGTAGTTTCCCTTTTTTGGTAGGCATATTTCTTCTAAAGATAAGAAAAATAGATGCTGAAAAAGGATTAGTCCCAATCTGTCTCAACCTTTCCCTCCTATTCAACAACTAGGAACTTTTAAATTGAGCCCATAAAAAGTGAGTATTTGTTGATGCAGTAGACAGGAAAGTGGTCTTAGATGAGGGACACATACCCTTCTCTGGATCAGATAAGACATTAAAATTTTGCTAGTCCAGGAGAACACAAAAGCCATGTCTCTGCCTAGTGTTTTGGGCACAATTTTCTATCCAACAGGTATGGAAAATTGAAACCTGAGACCCAGTGGAAAGGACCAACTTCTGGGTGACACTAGAAGTATCTATTTCTTTAGTGTTATATCTAGGGATCAAAACACATTCTATTCAGGAAAGAATTTCTAAACTACTCATTTATCTCACTCATAGTCTCATAAAGGGCCCAACCTCCTGGCTATCTTGCTTCATAATCCTGGTTCTTAACCCTTATGTATATAAGGGAAGGAAGAACTTTTGCTAATGTGTAAGGTGTGGTTGTTGCACAATGAGTATACATTTTTAATTTGTGGGTTTCATAAACAAATATAGAGACACAGAAATCTTTAGAGTGGATACTGAGTAAAAACTTAGTCTTATCTTGCCGCTAAGGGAGATTGCCTAGGTGATTAGGTAGACCTCATAAATGTCTCAACAACTTCTTTACTTTTGATCACAAGGCAGGGTTTTTCCAAGTCCTAACTTGCCTCTGTCTCACACTGTGACCTCTTTTGCAAGCTAGGAAGTGCTCCAGATACCTCCAATCTACCTCCCTCCCCATACTCTTCAAAGAATTGGAAAGCATTTGTTTAGGTCTCTTGATCTTTGGTTTAATTATGAACATTATAGCAGGAATCAGTTGTAGCCTATGATTTTAGAAACACATTTTGCAGTTAGGAATTTGAGTTTCCAGAGAAGGGAGCAACATGTGTCAGTAAAGGTAGGTATTCTGGCCTGGCCTGTCTTCTGGTCACTCTAGATGGCAATCACCTGTTCTGCAGCAAGTCACTTCTGGGATGCTTGGATGGCACATAAAAACCAAGTATGGACTAAAACAGTTGCATATTTTCTCCTTGTTTTGGGAAACTCAATGCTGAATTCTCTTAGTCCTTTGGAATGTTTTCTTCAACACTGGAATTTGTTCAATCCTCATGTATTGAGAAAGAATGGTTTAATATTCTTCTGCACCTGCATATGGTCTGCCTAAGCCCTAGAGACAGAGTAGAATGCAGAGGAAGGTATTGATTATGATACTATTTTGCAATTAGAGTTATAGTGTAAGAGAGGGAAAATGGTCAGAATTACCTTATGTTTAGACTTTCTTTGCATTAAGAAGTAGTCCTCCTCTTTTTGGACTCTCTCCCATGTTTTGGCCTGTTTTAAACTTCCCCATGTGACAGCTTGCAATACACAGATGATATACTGTTCACTCATGATTCTCTCTTCTATAGAAGAGAGATGCTAAAAGATGTCATCTCATTGGCTAAATTCCAACAGACTTCAACAGCTAACAGAAACATATTAAGGGATAGCCAAAGCCCCAGTCCCCAGATGTTCTCTTTAGAACATCTTGCTGGGTTAGCTACCATTCTCAGAGATAGGCTAACTGAGATTCTGAAAGAGGAAAGCCTGTAGTGAAGTATGACCCAAAGGTTACACAATCATGAAATAGGGGGCCCAGGCACATGGTAAGAGCTGCTAACCTGGCTCTGGTTACTTTCTCACACCTCCAGTTCACCACTGCTGGCACTGGACAGGGTTAAATCTAGGAGATGCTTTAGGTTGGCCATAGAGCAAGAGAGATAGACAAGGATGCCTTCTTTAACTTTATTTTCAAAATGGGAAAAAAAATCTGTCATAGGTAGACATCTGCAGCAGATTGGCACCCTGGCAGGCCTTCTCCTGCTGTTTGGAATACACACATAGCTCCAAAGGATGCCATCAAAGCTCCTCCCATACCCCAAACTGGCCTGTGAATCCTCCCTGAAAATAGTTAAAATTACTTTTAACAGTCTGTGCCTTTAGAGGGAAGAGTTATACATGGCTACCAAAAACGCAGTCTGGCTGTCTGCTGTGTCTATCAAAAAACTGTGGCTATCAAAGTAACAATATCCTACAACAGCTAGCTATTTCAACCAGTAAACAGCCAGCCTAGGGCCTATCTTAAAAATTGTCTTTGCTTGCATGGGTGTAAAAGGCTTTTATTCCATCTGATTCTTATTACAAGAGATCTCTGTTTATTGACCTATAAAAAAGTTATTTATAGTTTAAAAAGTCTATTTATAGCTACAAACAACTGTAAAAGGGTTATCATAAAACAACTTGACTAAATACATCTCAGATTGCCTACTAATTTAAGTGTAATTGTCTTCTGTATGTTTATCTGTTCAGTGTTCAAACATATCTGTTCAATATTAAACTGGTTAGAATACCTGCAGCTGCTTCATTTAAATTTTTTTTAAACTTTACAATTTTTTATTTTTTTGGCTCTTTTTGAGATTTCCATGGAAAATCATTTGTATAGGTTTTCAGGGTAGCTAAACTTATTTAAAACATTAGCAGATAAGGACTGATAGTCTCAAAGCATAGATAAGACTTAGAATATAATAAAAATTAAGATGTCTTTAAAATTGGTAACCTAGTTTCATCCAATTTGTTAGCTAATTGAGATGAAATAAGAAAGATTGGTTTTATAAATGCAATGTCTGTGGTTGTTTATTTACAATAATTTAAGAGCCTTAGATTCCTCTATTGTTGGAGGTTATTTGTAAGTCGGATATTTCTTGTCATAAGTCCCTCTAGTGTTAGTTGAAAGACTATGGAAAATTTGGTGATTTTGAGGAGCAATTTTAGCTAAGGAACTTAAAGACTCTTATTGAGCTTTTATATTTTCCCTCACAGTTTTTCTTAAGCCTCACTGAAGTATAACAGTAGTCAGCTACCAGGGTAGATGGAAACCAACAGAGGGATCAGCAACTGGAGTCACTTTTTATATCAAGCTTTTATCACTATGTCAATGTTTTCTTACATCTTTTGGTTATATCTTTTCTGCTGATGTTTAAGACCAAGTTAGAGTGATAGCTGTGTTAATCAAAATTAACTTCTTGCTGTCTATCAAAGTTAGTTAGGTCTTCTCAGGCATTACTTTTGGAGCCATGTAAAAGCCTCTTGGTTCCTGTCAGTTTAGCTGCCAGGATGGGTCATGGTCTTACTATCCTCAGTTGGCTCTTATCAACCCCACTTTGGTGGAAATAACCATCATCTTACATTAATCTCTTTGCACATAATAATAATGCAACACATTTATTTTCATGCATTATATGAAAGCTGGGAAAATAAAAAGGAAGTAGTCTTCAAGGCAAATGGAAGTGATCGAAATTATTAAGTAGCCAACTTTGAGGCACACTACGATGGAAAGACTTGCTGTGCTACCCTCTTAGATGAAGTGTCTGCACTAGATATGGCTTCCCCGGAAGGATTTTCAGACAATCCTTTCTGCTATCCATATTCTTCAATTTTCCTCTGATCAAAATATGGTATTCCAAAAATTCTCTGCACTTTTCCTGTTTAACTAAGAACTCCTTGACAAATTGTATGAGCTATAGAAAGAAAGCAGGAAAGGTCCTATGTTATGGAACAGGTGCAATAAGAGGCAACCTATCCAAACTGTAGCCATTGCTTGGCCTAGCAGTCCCTGGACTATGCCAGAAATAAGCTTAAAAATCCTATCATAAACCTATTAAATCAGTGTCTGCATTTTTAAAAGTGATTCATGTGTATGTAAACTAAGAGACTGAGGTGTATGTATACTAAGGTTTCAAGATTTAGGTGTATGTATACTAAGGTTTCAAGAACTCTTCAAAGACATTCAAGACATTTAGGTGAGGTAAGCCTTTACTTGAAATGAATGTTAGGGTATACATAAAAAGTATGGATTACTTTAAGAAAGAAGCTACTATTGCATTGGCTTTGAAGCCTGTTTCTTTGAATCATATGGAGATTATGTTGAACTGCCATACATCATTTTCAAAGATTTATCTATAAGTAGTCCTAAATAAGGACTTGGTATTTGTATCTCTCCAGAGCTCCTTTGTGAGTCTAATGTCTATTACATAGAAATGAGAATTCTTCATTTCTAGCTGCATTTTATTTACTTTGATTTCCTGAGAAGCTAGTGAGCTGCTAAAAAGGTAGGTACCATTTTGAACTGGAATGTTCACCAGCAGCTAGAATAGCTGCATATCAGGATAGTGTAATAGGTAACCATTCACATCTACTGTCATATTCTAGGAAAGTGAATGTCAAACTGTGGTACTAACTAGTAGTATCATTAATTGGAACTTGTTAAAAGAGCAAATTTAATACCCCTATAGAAGCAACCAAATCAAAACCACTCTAGGTGGTACCCAGAAGTTGATTTTAGTAAGCTCTCCAAGTGATTCTGGTGCTCAACAGCTTAAATGTTTCTGGTCAAGGAGACTTCCAAGCCAGGAACAGAACATTTATTTTGATCAATCTTCTACAGTATATTATTCCTAGAAAGACTTTTCTATCCTGTATCGAGTTGAATGTTTCTTTATTAGGACCTTCACCCTCTATCCTGAATCCACTCTTATAAATAAGTTGTAGTACTTGGTTCGAGAGAAATAAGCATATATTTATCAGGTATATTTTCTTAGGTATATTTTCCAGAAAGAAGTAATAATGCAGAGATGAAATATGATACTGCTTGTCAAAATCAATTAATTACTTATAAGAGTTTCACTAGCCTGAGAAGCTAAAGTCTTTAGGGTTTCCATGATGGTAGCTAACTCATCTTTCAGATTTATATAGGGTAGGCCTTTTTCCTGACTTCTCAGGTGACCTATATAGGCCTTCCATTGAAGAACAGGAAAATCAACTGAGTTTCAGTATTGAAAGCATTTTTATACAGTATTGTAACACAGTATTGGGTATAGTACTGCTCTACTATTCTTCTGCAGTCAAAAGAAGGGCAGTTGTTTCCAAGCTTTGCATTAAATGGCATCAGTTAAAAATCTTAAGCACCAAATCCTGAGTCTAACATAGACTCTCTGAATTGATTTATATGAAGTGGGATGTAGGCATTAGAATTTTAAAAAGATGCTACATAGTATTTTTTCAGGAACTGGTATTTATTATCAAAGTCATATTTGATGTCAATAAGATGCCACAACTACAAAAAACTTGTATACATTGCAGTCTCAATGCAAACAGTCAAATGGAACCCTAGTCATTAAAAAAAATTACTCAAATTACCCCAAAAAGCAACTGAATATTTTTTTTACACATTAACCCAATTTTTTTCCTTTTTTTAAAATTTTATTTAAGGAGGGGGGAAGCAAAATAGAAAAAAGGGTAGAAATAATACAGAATTTCAAAAAAAACAGTAAAAAAAATCACTATTTGATACATCACATATTGTCTTCTTGGATGTAGTTGTTCAAGTTACAAAATTAAAGCATACAAAGTGGACACTCAAACAGTGAGGCTGCAAACAGTTCTGTTCACTGATCCAACAAAAACTCAGTAACATGGCCATCAATCCTACACACTTAAGTATACATTCAGTGATCTCTTTTAGAACATTTTCTTTTCCTCCTCTTGCTTTTTATAAAAAATTTTTTTATTTAAAGAAAAAATTTTAAAACAGAAAGAGGGTAGAAACAATATAAAATCTCAAAAACAAAACAAAACAAAAAAAATAGTAACCAGTAAAAAAATCACTAGTTGAAAATTACCTACTTTCCTCTTATATGCAGTTGTTCAAGTTACAAAAGTAAAGACCACAAAGTGGACATCCAAACAGTGAGACTGCAGTCAGTTTTGCTCATCCATCCAACTAAAACTTTAGCAACATGGTTATTAATTCCACACACTCAAATATACATGCAGTTATATCCTTTAGAATACTCTCTTTTCCTTTTTTTTCTTTATAATAACTATAATCCATTCTCATAAACTACTTAGAGGTTCTACCCATGTATAAGTCTCTACACATATACCTAGCCTTTCTGTATATTAGAGGGAGAAACAAATCAAAACAAATCAGTGATACAAATTTCTAGAGAAACACAAAAAGAACATACAAAAACGCAACACTAGGTGATCTATGGTAGTCACTATGATGTCTCTTGTTATTTTCAATAAAACTGTCTATATCATCAAATATAATATAAACTTAGCATTGCTTTACACTATTAATAAAATTTAAACATTGGAGACATTATAGGACTTCAAAGGCAGTTAACAATCAAACCAGAATGTGTATCCTATTGAATCCTGCCATCTTCAGAGTAGTTGCCCCTACTCTCAGACTCAACACTCTCAAGCATACCAGATTCAAATAAAATCAGTCAAGATAAAACAGTGATATAACCAATCTTCTCTGTATTATCTCTGCCATGCCTTTTTTCTGTAGTTATTTGTTTACTTTTCTCCTTCATCTCACTGTCTGCCCCTTTCTTTGAGGCCTGTCTGCCATTATTTCTGGAATCCTGGTGGTTTTCTTCTCTCTCTCTCTAGAATGTCCTTCAGTATTCTTTGCAGGATTGGATTGGTGGTCACAAACTCCCCCAGTTCCTCTTTGTTGTGGAAATATCTTGTCTCTCCATTAATTTTGAGAGATAGTTTTGCAGGGTACATCATTCTGGGTTGGAGGCTATTTTCTTTCAGGGCTTGGAATATTTCTCTCCAAGCTCTTCTTGATTTGATGGTTTGCATTGAGAAGTCTGCTGTGATTTTGATGAGTTTTCCTTTATAGGTAATCTGTTTCTT